>BPLR01000900.1:0-46877 GCA_021605095.1 Caerostris extrusa | reverse complement strand
AAAGTGGATGCATTTGGAAGGATTCTGGGAATGGCATCCGCATTTCGTTCCGGTTAATCTGTGTTTCCTCACCTGATTTAGAAAACAGAATAATTTTTTTCCGCTAAATTTTTTAACGTTACAAAGAATATCATTCGATCTCGAAATAATGAAACAAAGTCTGTTGTTCTTCCTTGAATTTGTTTACCTTTTAATGTATCCATCTCTACTGTATGGAAAGGTACATAACCGTTTTTATAGCGTGAACAGGCGAACCGATTACTAGGGCTGATAGTCAGGTACTTTACTATGGGGTACAATGCAGTTTTGAAAGGAGGAAGTTCAATAGTTATAGTGGAAATTTCATTTATTTTCCTTTTCATAATATGTGATTTTAAATTTTAACCATTAAAAAATTAAGATTATTTTTATGGTAACTAATAAATACCCAATTCCTTGCGGCTTTTATTTAAACAAATACAGTGAACAACAAAAAAAAATCTTAACTCTACAAAAAATACGTTTTTCTTTTCATTCTTTTATAAATTCAAATTTGTAGACTATTAATGTAACAGCATAGTGAAGCGTAAACTATCGAATAAAATACTTTTTTTTTTTATCATTTAGTATTTTTAAGGGTTCCTGATGGCCGAGTGACTAGCGCTCTGGCGTTGGGTGATAAAAGATCTCAGGTTCGAGTCCCGGTGGTGCCATGAATGTTTTCAGCTGTTCGGAATCCACTTTAAACTGTAAGTCCCAGTCTCGTAGGGGGAAGAGTCGTAGGATCGCGGAGCTTTACGGGATAGTATTACTCGCAACCTCAGCATATCTTCAAGCTACACTTGACCCCTGGATAGTGCTCAATGAGTCACAGAGGTGCAGCCCTTGTTTATGGTATAAAAGATAACTTTCTATGTATTGCCAGCTGCATTAGAACAACAACAACATGCGTAAAAATCCCATTCATAAAAAAGAATATATCGAATAATTTCAAAAACTGAAAGAGATTTTTTTTATAATATTCAAACATCACAGATTTATTTCGCAAATTGTAATTTTTATTATATTTAGTTTTTAGAATTATCATTTTTTATTTGGTTCTCCAAATTGAAAACTTCTTTCACAGAACTGTCTGTTTTTCCGATGGATTTGCTTAATTTATCAAATGTTTACCAAATGTTTTAATTAAATTGATGAATTCAATTAACGTATATCAGCTTAATTGAGGGATACCCTTTCTTGTAAAGTAAATTTATAATCAACATAATAACTGGTTTCTTTGTGAAACCTCACTTATTACACACTAATCTATATAGCTACTTAGTACAAGAAGATTCATAATTGCCAATATTTTTGCATATAAAACATGTCCCTGCAATATTTGCTAATTTAACATTGGTAATTGCTTATATATCATTGCCCGTTTGACAATGTACGTGAAAAGTTATGTTCTTCTATTTTAATAGTATTATTCTGAATTCAATGTATGATATTCATGTAATATTGTGACAACTTAAATTGTGTGTCACTAATCCATGTACCTAGATTTTCGAATTAGTCAAAAATATCCCTTTATGGGTTATAAGTAGGTTTTATTTCATATTTTAATTCGGTTTTTTTCTGGTTTACCATGAATTCTTATAATCCTTAACAAACGTTTCGATACTGGAAAATGTGATACAGTAACGGGGTTTACAGTTCTGAAGTTCTGCACCTCTATTTTCATAATAATAGTCTGAATTTCATGCAATAATTTTACCAATGGTTGCCTATTTAGTTATAAATTATGCGTGCTTATCCTACTAAATGATAACAGTATCCATTTGTCCGTGTTTAGTGAGAATTCATGCAAACGTGTGTGAGGATGTTTACTTTTCTTCCCAAATCACTGTAGCTCCAAATTATTTGGTTTGCAATACATGCTGCTCTTTCTTCAAAATATTGCTTACAGATAAAAAAATCAAAATGATTTTCTTCCAGCTAAAAATGTCCATTTCTACCTCCAATGATTCAAACACATCTTGGTATCGTAATGAGAAAAACGACAATAGCATAACTGCTTGTGATGTTCTCTCTCCCACTTCCTCGTGAGCTCATGTGATGTCACACTGGCGGAAATACCCCTTTCTGCGGAAGTCGAGTTTTCCTTTTTTTTTTTCGTGCTCGACTCAGATGATTTCAGTGTTTTTCGAAGACAATTCCTTCAACCAACTTTAGAAACATCCAGGTGATGCTGCAAAGTATTTCGAATGTTCAAGAATTATAACAAAGTTTGGAATTAGTATTTTTTAAAAGGAAGATCTGATCCGATAATCAATTATCTCTGCCAGTGATTGTGGAAGTATCCACCTCAGTATGCAGTTTTTTCAAGGACGTCTGATTGTATCAATAATCACAATGATAATCACTGTGTGTGTCTGTCGGGTAATGACCGACATTTTTTCAATAGAGAAGTGTGAAGAACTTCTTCCTGAATGCAAATGCAGTGAAGACTACCGGATATCTGTCATACTGACTTGTAGGAATGTGAGTGACTTCGAAGCCTTTAACGACATCTTGACGAATGGCCTTGTGTTCGCGGTGAACACAAATTTTGTTATAACTTTTTCAGGCAGCACTGTTCTTCCCAAAGGGTTCCTCTGTGGACTGTTTGTTTCTGACCTCATTGTAGACGATTTCCAGACCCAGGTGGAAGAAGGTGCTTTCGATGGGATGCGCTATCTCTGGCAAATGATTGTAAGAAAGAGCTCTATGAAGGTGAGGGGCTTTTATATTGCTTATTCAATTCCATTGCACAGAACAAACATGCTGATCGCATTTCGTGAGTTACAATTGGAAAAGTGTAACAGAAACAGCGAATTACAATTTCGACACGCGGCTAATTTTATTGCTTGTTAATTTGCTTGTTTATTGTTTTATTATTAGTTAAAACTTGTCGTGAGAATTATGGATTTTTTTTTTTTACATTGATTCAGTTTAACTTAACCCATTACTGAGAAATAATGAATATTTTTTAGATATCACACGCTTTTACACATTTCTTTTTATTTCCGGGGATTTACCTTTTAATGTGTGATTTAGAAAAGGAGACTAGTTAATTTTTAAAGAAAATATTTCATTAATTATTATTATTTTCAATTCAAAAACAACAATGAAACCACATAAGATGTTTCATTTTTTAACTATTCAAAAACTGTTTTGTTAAAAAAACTTTTTTTTTTTTTTTTTTTTTAACTTGGAATACAACATATATCTAAAATATTTTTATTGAACTCTCTTGAAGCCGTTACTTGCAGTTTGTAGTCTCTTTTAGTCTAGAGACTAATAAGGTGTTTTCCATCTAAGGTTCAAAGATCCTGTGAGAGTTGTTGAGCATGGAAGAGAAACATCAATAGTGTCCGTAGTCAGTAATTTATAGTACGAGGAACCATATGTATATAATCATCCATAGAAATTACAGATAGTTCCTTAATGATATATTTTAAGATATTGGGGTCTGATGGCTGGGTGGCTAGCTTTCTGGCGTTCGGTACCACAGGTTTCGGGTTAGGGTCCCGGCGATGCCATGGATGTTTGCAGTGGTTTGGAATCCACTTCAAACCGTAAGTCCCTGTCGAATAGGATCGTAGAGCATTGTGGGGATCGTGTAAACTCGTCACCGTAGCCTATCTTCAAGCTACACGTGCCCCTCTGGGTAGTGCTCATTGAGTAACAGCGGTGCAGCTCTTGCTTATTGCATTAAGGATAACTGTCTGTTTATTGCCAGCTGCATTAGAAAAGAAAATTTTTATGAAATTCTGTTGATTGAAAACTTTTGATTTTGAGTTAACAATATTTTATATTTACACTGAATTAAATAATCTCGAGAATTCTTCAAAAGAAGAATAAGTAAATCAAAATTACAGAATTCCAAAATTCTTATGAGTTCAATTATTCATCTTGTTAAAAATAGATATAAAAAAATCTTTGTCATGCTTCTACTTGTATAGAAGTTAATCACAGAGACGCATTTCATTCTTTTGTAATGTAATTGTTACTAAAGTTATTAACCTCCGGATTGCATTGTTGTTTACTAATGATGGGCAGTTTTCCCTCAAGCGAAGCCGAACCTGGAGAAAGGTAAATTTGTAATCCGTCCATTTTTGTACGAGACTTTGTGATGCAACGCCACTTATTTATTAAAAATTATTTAAGTATTTAAATATTTCGCAATTTTCTAGAAACTTAAATATTGCATTGAGGGGAATTAAATGGCGGGTAAAAAGTGATGGCCCAATATTCTTCATCTGATAGAAATTGGGGTGACAATCTTTTCTTAAACTTGACGATGGCCGTTCTTCAACGAACAACAAAAATAACCTCAAATAAATAGAAAAGAAATTGTAATGGCTAACTACTCACTTGATCGTATGAAAACTTTATCCGATGCACAAGTCGTCTTAAATAAAAAAAAAAAATGGCCATTAAAAAAAAGCAAGTCTTTGAGTAACAGGCCATGTTGATTTATTTAATGCCACTTTATAAATCACCAACTTGATGTTTAAACAGCGATTTGATCGTTACTTATGTGTTGAGAATTCCCAATAAATTCTCAAATAAATATCCTCTGATGCAGTGAACAGCAGTCAAACGAATATCCAAGCAAATATCTTTGCTTGTATAATTGCAGGAAAATATGAGGAGCAAGTATATGTCAAACTAAAGTAAAAGTTTTGTGAAATTTGCATTTATAATGTCCTCTTGCAGGAGATTCCCGACTTCCGAGCCATCCGCAGCTACCTGAAGATCCTGCAGCTGGACAACAACAGCCGCCTCACCCAGCTGCGGGGTGACAACCTCAAGAACCTGACTCGGCTGCAAAGACTCTCCTTCGTCAACAATTCCATCGAACACGTGGCGGAGGACGTCTTCCAGGTGAGGACACCATTACCACCCCCTATACCTTCTTTTTCATTCTGTTTGCAAGTTTCAAAGCTTCTCTCCGCTCATTTACGTTTCATGTACTTTTTCTTTTGTGTACCAACTGTGCAAACAGGTCTTCCACCTCCTCTTTGTCGGCTGCATAAGTTAATCTTCCTTCTTCTTGTGTGCTGCAGAGATTCTTTTTACCCCTCCCTGTTGATTGAGAAACGGGCCCTTGAAAACCTTGCAGCGCACTAAAGTCATACATAGAGATTACATAATTAGAAACGTCGTATGGTGATTTGATTTTTGATTGGGTTTGGTGGTTTTTCTAACATAACACCAATTCGTATATAAATGGACGTAATTGTGTTACAATAAATGGCACTACTTTTATTTATTTATTTTCTCTGTATTTTGATTCTCCTTCCACACAAACACACACACACACACACACTCACACACACACACACACACACACACTCACACACACACACACACACACACACACACACACACACACACACACACACACACACACACACACACACACATATATATATATATACTACTGCGCCCAAAAAGTAAGACCAATTATTTTTTTTTAAAAAACTCTTTATTTATTCTTCCAAATTTATTTCATCGCCTTCAAAGTAATACCATCCGGACACAATGCAGTTATGCCAAGTTTTTTTCGAATCCTCAATGCATGCAAAAAGTCATAGGCAGGGTGGGCCTCCAAAGCGCGCAGCGATTTCACGTTGAGTCTCTTCAATCGACTAAAATCGGTGTCCCCAAACTGGTCTTTTCATTTTAGGGAATAGTCAGAAGTCGCACGGTGTGAATACGGTGGTTGTGGAACGATATTCATTTTTTGCGAAAACGTTACGAAAAATCAATGCAGTGTGAGCTGGCGCATTCAGTTATTTCGGTACCAATCGAGATTTAACGCGTTTGAGGCCCAAAATGGAATTGGCCAATCCTTTTGAAAATCCAACAGGATCAGCATGGTCTCTAATAGTAAATCGACGGTTTTCAAGCACCAAATCTTTGATTTTTTGGTCGTGAGCTTCGTCGGTTGAGGTGGATGGTCATTCAGAGGGCTCTTCGTCTTCAACGCGTTCTCTGCTTTCTTTGAACCGTTTATACCACTTCTAAACATTTCTTTCTGATATAGGAATGCTCACCGAATAATTTCTGCATACGTTTTCGCAAACAAAATTGAATGCAAGTTCTTTGCACAATTCGTTCAGACATTTCAAAAATCGCCGAAATCAGTTTCAGCGTCTCACAAAGCCCAGCGTAACTCAAACACTAGTGAATATTTTGACGCCACATTTCACACAGATGTCAAGGATAGTGTCAGCAAACCTAAAAAAGAAAAAAAAAATTGAAATTCCATAAGCATCGGCAATTTTAAATTGAAAATGGGTCTAACATTTTGGACACAGTAGTATATATATATATATATATATATATATATATATATATATATATATGGGTGTGTAAAAACATAATTTTATTAATGTTTTGGTTCAATTAAGTTAGACAGGGAAAGCACAAATTTTAATGCAAATTGTACACTGAGAATAACACTTTTGTTTCTTTTCATCAATGCACACTCTTTTCCAGGCTACATATTAATAGAGGACATGCAAATGGGACTCATATTATACGACTACAGGATTATTATCAGTATTTATAGATAGTACTATTAATGCTGTACTGAATTGTTATGACGAAATTAAAAAATTGAAAATTGCTAAAACAGGAATTAAACATGTTAAATTTTTGTAAAACTATCGTTCGATACCAATAAATATATTCAACAAACAAAATTTTTCTTTGTACAAAATTAAAAATATTTTTTTATTTTATTAAAAAAAAATGGAACGTATTTTAAAAATATATAGTCCTTGGGTGAAAGTTGCAGAAAAAGTAGCGTGTTGCCAAATTGAAGTTTCTGTAACGAGGACACCATAAATTTATTCTAATCTGTTACTTGCAACTCAATCTAGTAACATTGGACAGGTAAAAGATATAAATACAAGGAATTTCAAATATTGTTCTGAAATAGAGTTCTATTATGTCTCATATTTTAATACGTGTTGTGTTGACTTTAATTCCGATCCCCCTTTATGTAAAGCATCGAGCGTGTTCGTTAAATATCACAATAACGATTTTCTGTGTATTTCTTTGTGTACAGGGCACAAAGAATGTGGAATATTTTGACATCTCTCACAACCTACTGACCTGCTTGCCCCCCGGACTCTTCAAGTCCTGGAAAGGCCTGGAGGAGGTGCGGCTCTCCTACAACCAGCTGCTGCACGTGAACCGCCTCTTTCTTGGAACGAACCCCAGGTCAGTTATGTTCTTATGAGTGTTCTTTGGAAATGGATTTATATTTGTTATGGGAATAATCGAAAACACATTTTACTTTTCTTACAAATCTTCACCTGTTTTCATGTAAAAACATCTGTAAAATGGGTTCATGTGGGAAACTGGTTCAGGGACTGAATGTCATGTTTTCATGTCCAGTTGAATGCTAATAAGGCCAAAACTATACGCAAGTAAGAAAATCTAGATATATCATGGTGTAGAGGAATGTAGAAAGTGTTTAGTGCGAGAGGGGGAAATCCGCGTGTCATGTAGCGTGGAGAGGAGAGAGGAAATTGGCCTGGAATCCTGTAGAGGAAATCAGACGTGTAGTACTTGAGTAATCAAAAACCCATTTAAAAGGTCTCTTCAAGATCCAAATAAATGTAGGGAAAAAAAAAAAGGCATTTATACAAGGGAAATCCAAAAACAAGTTAAAAATATTTTAATATGTCAGTTTATATGAAACGAAGGTTTTAAGAAAAGTTCTACGAAATTTGGTTTGGTTTGGGTTGTCGCTCCACTCTCCTTTTGTGCACACTTAGGCAAATTAGGCCGGGACCTACAATTTAAAGTGGATTCCGAACCACTCACAAACATCCATGCCACCGCCAGGATACGAAACGTATTGAAGAAAAACTTATTGAATCTTAAGTATCCGAAAGTCATATGCAGACAGATAACGAGAGTGCAGGACCCGGGTTTGAAGTTTAATGAGGGCGGTGTTTGTACAACGCAGTCACCAACGGACCCCAACTATCGTCTTCACATTTGCCGGAAAACTCAGCCACTTCCGCTGCAGACATCATGTTTCCTGCTACTTTTACCACAGGCCAACTGCGGATCCGTTGACGTTGTTAACATCGTTCTGCTTCAGTAAATCCATCCTTCATTCCTTTGCTTCCCTGTTTCTTCCGCTGCACCTCAACTCTCTTCCTCGTCCCCCCTGTATCATTTCAGCGGCTATGATCTGCGCATGCTCTGTCAGAGCACCGTCTGTTTCTGTGGCTAAATGAAGAGGGTTTTGCCCATGGTGATTTCGATGGTCTTATAATGCAATTCAAAAATCATACATTTGTATTTTTAATATTACCATTCTAAATTTGAATTCTTAATCTTTCAAACTATAAATTTGAATTCTTAATTCTTCTGAATTTATGTTTTCAAGCCTAAATTTGAATGCTGTTTGGCTATTTTCAATTTTTTTAGCATCTAATTGTCTTGCTATTGAAAAACTTGGATTGTCGTTAGTACTTATATAATGCCCAATATTGTAATTTAATTTAGAAATTAGTAAAGTTTTTCTTATTTTCGCATAAGTGGATTTTTTATTTTTGGAAATTGGGCCAAAATATTAGAACATTTATTACTTTTGTTTAAGGAGCTCACATTTGATTTGTCGGCTGACAATGTAATTTCACCAATGACGCTCAGTTTAGTTAAACCAACAATTAATTTTTTTTAATCAATAAATTAAATCGGCTAACAAATCTGCACCCAAAATGTCTTTACTGACTTTGGCTATGATAAAAGGCCTTTGAAACTCACAGCAAAGTCCCAAATCAAGAGTTGAAATTTTGTGTCCAAAACAAGGAATATCAGTACCATTCGCGACATAAAGCTGAAAGTCGCCACTGACTTTATCATTACACCTGGATGGAATTAAACTTACATCCACGCCACTGTCAACCAAAAACTGTATCCCAGTATTTTTGCCAATTACGAAAAGCCTATAATTGTAATCAAGGCACGTCTTTAGAACTACAGAAGCAGAACTGGCCGTTAGTGTTGATTCTGTTGCTCAAGCAGATTTTCCTGGGTTTTCCAGTTGCATGGTAGCTTACATTTTTCCGGAAAGCATCTTGATCCGAAAGTAAAGTGGTAACAACACAATTTGTCATCTGGTGAACACAGCTTGAACTTCTGCTTCTGTCATTGTGCAATGATCTGTTATTTTTTCCTGTACTTCTTTCATTAGAAATGGAGCTCTTCAATACGTTGTTCCAACGAACGCATATGCTCCAGTGATTGTGAAATGCTATTTGGCGAAGAGTTCGAATTCTTAACTTCAGTTGAGTTGAAGTTGAGTCTCGTATAAGTTACTTTGTGAAAGCATGTCAAAACCCTTACCAACCCTAATCGCTAATTTATCAATACCTTCATCAATAACCACCAATATATGTTTCATAGGGTGAGGCAATATTTCATCTATAACGTTTTTAATACGTATCAGAAACATCATTGGTTGGCAAGGATTTCATTTTTTGTAATCAATGGCTTGGATTCCTGTCACCCATTCAATGACAGTGAAAAGGCTATTTGAATATTTCATTTTAACTTTTTAAAAAATATATTTAATAAACGCTCTTTTGCGAATGAATATTTATTTTTAATCATGTCGGTTATTATGCCCCTATAATATACACATATTTAGGTTGCAATTGTGAGACATTGTAGTTAAACTTAGTATCTTCATTAGTTATACCTTTAATTGTCCTTCTATCTTATTAAACCAAATTTCTGGCTTACCTATGAGGAAAGATGAAGTTTTTACACTGACCTTTATAGTTAACGAATAATAAGCCCCATCAGACTGGTTTTCTATCTTTTAGGTATTTGCCATACTACTATTTACACCACATTTTTACAGAGTCACCAAAAGAAAGTATTTATTCTGTTCAAAAATAACTTTTCACTAATACATTTTATAGAACGTTTTTCATTTTTTAAAAGACACCTGTTGCTCTTAAAGCAATGTTCTTTTAACTAAGCCTTTTCTACTTCAGCCATTCTCATACGAAAGTTGCAGAAACAACGATTACAAATTTGCGGAGGTTACACACATGATATAAATCAACACTTAATAAGTAATATACACATTGAGAAAACTACATCCGTTACGAATGCCTTTCAGCTATCTATTCAGATGATAAATTCCGCATAGTGCTACTTACAGAAGGCGAAGTCTCATAGGCTGCAATGGAAATTTTTCTAATTAAAAATCACATAGATGTTAACTCTCCTAGTTTCTCGAGACTTCCTTTGATGCATTGTCACTGCTTAGCAACTTTTTTATGTCAAAGGGATGAGTGACCTGAAAGACCAGTTGTTTTGTAATGAAACCATCTAACTCACCCTGAAATCGTTAAGGGCCTATCAGTGCTGCCTGGCGCCCACTTTGAGAACTACTGCAGTAAAAAGAGGCAAATGCATATAAAAATAAAAAAAACACAACAGCAACAGAACAACTAAGTAAGAATTTGACTAAATTGAATGGTGAGTTTGATATTATCCTTGCATGTCATTTCACATTTTATTTTCCTTGCCGACATCACTGACTCTGAAAAATACCGCCCACTTGCACTCAGAAAAAGAAAAGAAAAAAAAAACTTCATTTGTGATCAAAATGATTGATTTCCGTGGAACTCTTGCATAGAGAGTAAAAAATTGGAGGTATGGTGCAATTGCTGAATGTCTGCCGGGTGAGCAAGTTTCTGGTTGGCTGGCACTCAGTGACCACGAGGAATATGACCAGAATTATGGAGTTGGGAATCGAGAATTTTTGTAGAAATCACACCATGTGAAAAAGCAAAGAATCGGAGTCACTAGTCGGCATTAGAATCCGACTACCGACTTCTTTTTCAATACAAATCAGCTTTTATTTTATCGAAATTCTTAGAATTAATATTAAAAAGCTAATTCAAATGTATCTTTCGAATTAAAAGCCAACAACAAGGATAATCATCTGCTTTTTTTAATCTGCTTTACCAACAAACCAATGCGTGTTCTCAGCGCCGAGGTTTTTTTTTAAAAGCTATTTTGGATGAGGAACGAAAGAAGATCTTACAGAAGCTATTCTGTTAGTAAGAAGAAAATGGCTTAAATTAATGCAATTATAGCATCTTTGTGATTAAAATGTAAGATTTTCTTTTGTTCATCTACAACTTTTCTTTACTTTGGTGTCTGCTGCTGTATTTTTATAGAATACATAAATTTTTGGAAGTACCTTCAGTGTACAAGGATGTCTGATAAGTTAGGACGAATATTTATTTTAAAAAATGCGTTGTTAGTTCATCCATCTTTAGGATTATTTAAAAAAAAAAATTCATAAAGATCATATAAGATAAAATTGCGATAAAATAATCAACAGTCGACAATCGGTATAAAAAAAAATTCGACGCAGAAATCAGAAATTCTTCCCATCTCTGGTTATGACAATAACAATTTGTCACCCTCATTCTGTAATAACAAATAGAAGTCACGAATAGTCTTGCGAATGGTCTGTTTTAAAATTTGTACTACATGTAGATATTGAACAAGTTGTTCACTGCCAAATTAGTAGGCCTACGATCAATTTCGAAACCTACTATTAAAAGGTTTTTGTTTATTTGACGCCAATGGCTACTGGGAGCAGGATGGCCGCTGTGAAACGCGTTGTTCCGTAATTTGAAGAATCAAGGTTCTATTCTAGAGAGTATTTCTATTTTACGGTCTCCTTTTAATTTCCTACATTTATTTGTAAGTTGTATAAAAATTAAATAGATTAATAAGTATCTTTAATAGTCTTAGTATTATTAATCTATATTGCCATCAATTAAAATAGGCATTTCAAAAAATTCGCAAATTTTCAATAATTCTCATGAAAAAACTGATAATATATGCGGCCACGTTTTTTCAACCACTTTTCTAAAACCTCAATATAAAGGGATATTTTGTCCGTCTTCTCAAATCTTTCAATTTTTATTTAAGGTTTAGGTTTTTTATTTCACTACCTTGTTACGTGTTTATTTTTGTGATTCTTATTTGAGAAATGTAGTAAGGAGAACATAAGTGTAAAAAAAAAACAACCCAAAATAAATTTCAACCTTTTTTTTTTTTTAATTCGTAATAGAATTGTAATTCAGATTTAACTGCTACGACTGGTTGTCTGCCCAGAAATAATGCACAAGGAAAGATAACATTCGACAATAATAAAAATGTTAACGCTTGATACTTTGTTAGTCGGCCCTGTATCGCATTTTTACCCTTTCCCCACTAATTCATCAAATTTATTGGCTTTGTAGAGGAAACACGCCCCGATGGGGCAAAGGTGCTTCCCTTAACATAATTATTTGAAACGACACTCCAAAACTCTTCAATTCTGTTATATCTCCGCTCATTCCTTTCATCTCTGTGGTGGGACTTATGGCTGTTTAACGCGATGACAGGATTAGACAGTTTTACACGAAGGCCTTATTGAATATTCTTTTACACACTAGGCACTTAACCTTGCAATATTAGCCACTGAACTGCAATATTAGCCATGAATGCAACATTTTCAGCGCTGTCAAATGTACTTCTGTCAGGGCTCATTTCTGCAATATGCTCCCATTTGTACAATGGGAGTATATTGATTCCTTCTATCCATTGAATTGTCCTTTGATTCCTTCTATCTTTGTGAAGAGGCTTTATGGGTTTTTGGACGTAAGTACCAAATTAGACTGCTTTCCACAAACGTGTCGCTGAAGATTCTGTTAAAATGTAGGCGCCAGAATCTTTGCAATATTAGCTATTAAAACGCAAGCTTGCAACATTTTCAGCGCTATGAAATATGAAATGGTCTCATGGGTTTTTTCTGCAATATACTCACATTGGTCCATCAACATTTTGAACGGATGCTTTCAACCACGGCATATGAGAAAGTCGCCTTCTTCTTCCTTGAGCTAAACAGAAGGAAAATCTGGCACCTTTCTTCTTTATCTAAGAACCCATTTGGAATGGGTTTCCCTTGAGGGTTAAAAAAAAATTTTTTTTTTTGTTCCCTTCTAACCAAATGCAAAACAGTAATTTAATGGGTTCATTTTGAAGTGAAATTAAATGCACAAAATGTATTTCATGCCCGTTTTGTTCCATACATCCGATAGATAATTGCGACTTTTGCTTCCAGTCCATCTACTTGAACAACAACAACATCTCAGACTTGAGCGGAATGCTGCAGGACAGTATGTGGAAACTGAAGAAGCTGAAGCTCTCGTACAACCTAATCCAAGGGATTGCCCCGAACATGTTCAGCGGATTTTCGAAGAACATCGATTTCCTGTACTTGGATCACTGCCTCATTCGAGAGATTGATGCCCAAATCTGGAATGAATTCTTCTATATGGAGGAACTTGATCTCAGTTTCAACTTGATTGATAAAGTGACCAATAACAATAATATCACAAATATCAAAGGTAAGTGGATTCGCTTCAAAGAATTGAACATAGTTTTGTTTCTATGAGCCTCATTGAACCAAAAGGTTCAATTTCTTTTAAAACAACAGTGGCCAGATCGTCATTCCTCAGTAGCAGCTATTTTGTGTGCTTAAAACAGAAGTGCGATCATCACTCTAGTACCATCTTCTTACTTTTGCCAAACAGATACTGAGGCTGGTGTAATACAAACGTGATTCAGTTATTCGCTTTCACTCGTAAAGACATGCATGCTACCGACATTCTTCGAAAAATGTATGCATTTCAATGCGTGTAAATTAAAACAATGTTCCGCACTTTCCCTTAATGATCAAACAATTCAGAATGTCAAATAGCAGTAGTTCGATCCACCCAAACAGCAACGATGTTTCGCCCTGTTTTCATTCATTCGAAGACGTGGTGTACTCTTCAACTTTTGCCCTATTTAATATTAAAAATTACATACTGTTTTTACTGGTTCTTTTATAATTTAGGAATTTTATACATAAATAATCGTATTTAATCGGGCAGATATTTATTTAAATGGCAAGTCTAATAAGGTTATTTTGGTTCACTTTCCTTCTTTAATTGAAAATTCTGAAAAATGATCGAATGGCTCACTTTGCATTTTCCTGAATGATCCCAACGTAACATTAATCTATTTTACATTTTTAAGGCAATAAAAACAGAACGTTTTCCCCGCAAACTTAAGTTGTAGAACGAAAGAATGCACAATTGTTAATTTTATATGAATTTCAAAATGTATATACAGGGTGATACAATGATATTGGAAAACACTTTGAGGGATGGTATAGCTTACTGATACATACATTTTTGGGTAGAAAAGTAGAGTCGGAAGTGAAGTATTCTGGAACGAATGCATTTTTTAAAAAAATTTCGCAACAGCTAGGCGTAAAGCGTCAACGGATACATGTCGCGTGACGAGTTTCAAGTAATCTGACTTGCAACATTAACATTCTGATTGCCTTTGGTACTTTTCCGGGTTTTCTTCTATGCGACTCATAAAAATCTCCTGGGAATGCATAAGATCCATTTGAGAGCAAGAAAAGTCTATCCGAACATGAGGGAGGGAGGAAAATATAATCGACCATAAAATTGTGTTGTCTCCCAGAAATTGACTGTAAAGTTGCTATAATAGACACGCTGTTGTACACTTGGTATACGATAGCTTTAAGTCACGTGGTAGACGCATCATTTTTCAATTATCAGAGGCAATAGCAGATCTTTTTTATTGAAGAGATTATTATTAGCGTTGAAGTGGTACAAAACTTTGGTCCAGTGGGTAAGCAGATTTACTAACCTAACATAAGACACAGATTCATTTGATGAAGATTAAAATTCTGCCCTCCTAAAATCCAAAAGCATAATGCCATAAAACATTAAATTAAAGATTCTTACTTTTAAATATGAATTTTTATTTGAATTCAATAAAATAATATTCTTATTTAAGATCATATGCGGAGGACTTACACTCTCTTCTCACTGCGGCTTCATGGCCAATTGATTAGCGTTCTGTTCTTGGGTACCAGAGGCTTCAGATGCAAATCGTGGCGTGTCGCATGGATGTTTGCGAGTGGTTCGGAATCCACTTTAAACTGTAAGTTCTGGTCTAATGAACCTAAAGGGTGCATAAAATAACCGTAGAGCAACAAACCAAACCTCCTCTCACTGGCTCATAGACCTATTACGCGTTTACCTAGCATCTTTACGGGAACTTTTAGTTCAACTTGGTTGATAATGTTTCACGCGGAACTCTCTCAGTGTATAATCTCTGTGGCTTATCCAGCAGGCCGCTCCGCGTCTGGCATCAGAACCGCTTTCGAATGAAACTGAAATGTTCAAAGGCAATGGCAGTAAAATTAACTTCTGTCTTTCAGACAGGCCTATCGAGAACAGCCTCAGACTCGACCACAACCTGTTCACCTCTCTGGGTCCGGCGCTGCGTTACCACCGGATGTGGAATTTTTCGATGGCCCACAACCTCATCGCGCACCTCGGCCCCGAGGATATCCAGGGCGAGCGTAGAGTGAGGCACCTCGACCTGCAGGGGAACGTCATCACGCAGGTGGAGCGCCTCACCTTCGCCAGAGTCAGAGGTCAACTCTTGTCTTTGGACCTGAGCCGGAACAGGATCAAGTCCCGGCAGGGCTGCCTCCAGAGCCTCACAAGACTCGAAACCCTCAACCTCAGCCACAACAGGATAGAGGTGAGTCGCTTTTCTCTACTCAATAACTGACGGGCTAAAGGATTTCCAGAGTAATGGAACTTCATGAAATAAGGAAAACTTAAATTCATCTTATAATTAACATAAATATTACTATTTCGGATAGTTTTTGAAAAAAAAAAAATCTTTTCAAAATCTATCCACCCGACAACTGAATTTCTGAATCGACTTACGTAGAAATGACGATTTTTTTTTTTCTACTTTTCTTTTCTGACTTCTTTGTGTCTAATCCTCAGTGTCCTGCAATGCAGGACGAACATCCCACGAGTGATCTACACTTGGATGGAGGGCAAAGGGACAACTTCTGTTTCGATAGAGCACCCGAAAGTAGATGTCTGACAGGGTTCCGTGACGCTCTTACAGTCCTATGAACCGGGAACTAGGGTTTAAATTGGATACCGAACCACTACAAACATCTGTGACACCGTCGGTAGCTCGAACCCGAAACCCGTGACACCCCAAACATTCGACCATTCAGGCCCTAAGGGCTTCTCTTCATCATCGTAATGTACTTGTAGAATAATAATTATTGCCCAAAACGCGAATGTCCTTCCTAAAATCACACTGGCGTTCTACACATTTCATCATGCTGTGTTGATGATTCTCAGATGGGTTCTGTTAGTGTTGTTTATTAATAAATTAATTGTTTACTATGTTCCTGCGGCTCAAGTGCTCGCAATTTATTTCGACAAATCTGTGCATCATTAAGCCTGAGTCTGAATCCTATGAATCTTTTAATATCTTGGAAGTTTCCACGATTGCCAAGAACTAGTGTATCGCGCATGTGCTGTAAGTTAAGATTTAATGAACAAACCCAACACCATACAATAACAATTTCTACTGATGTTTGACATGAAAAAGAGCTAGTGCTTCATAGAATTCATCGTTTTGAAAAGAAAACTAATATTAATCCAATCTATCAGCTGAAAAATTTTTAATTCAACATAAGAAAATCTAACCCCTTGATTTTTTCTCATTGCTCAAAAGAGCAATATTTATATTCTTTTTAGAAAAAAGCCATTTTTTTACCAATCAATGATTATTTTTTTGCAATTTAACTTTCAAAAGCAAGCCTATGGCGCTCATCGTGATACGAGATATGTTTCTTCTATTACGGCATATCTTTGTGATTTGTAAAGTTTGTGTTCCATTAATAATTTGCAGATTCTAAACAAACATCAGTAGCTCCAACGATCCCCTTGTAAGACTCCTTTAACAAATGATTAGTGTGCCTTCTTATTAAATGTTGCTGCTACGTTTGGTAACGTTCCAATTCATGATCACTTTTGTAATGATCGCCATCAATAATATGGAGTGTCAATTTAAATGACCTCTACTTGCATAGTAGCTGGGCAACAGGAATAAACAAATTGGTTAATAGTTAACAATCAAAGTATTTAGCAACCAGGAGAAAAAATTAAAAATTTTCAAGGGAAAAAAAAAACACGAAATATTCGGTACCCAGTATTATACTTCAATAAACGAAAATATCAATTAGAAATTTAATGTGCAAATTAAAAGACGTTAGAACTTAAATGATCTGTGGGATTACCATTATTGCAGGTGGCTTGTAATTCAAACGTAATAAAAGTATTAATGTGCTTTACGAATTTGGAGACCATTATAACAGAGATCATCATAAACACAAGCCTGAAAAATTTGTTATTATTCGTAAAATTTAGCTTCACAAAATTTAGTATTTTTAATTGCAGCAATCAAATAAATATAGGTTTAAACTGGTCATATTATTTGCTTACATGAGCAAACTTTACTCAAATAAAGAAAATGTGCTATATATTTGTAGGACAGGAAAATTTAAGTGTACTTTGTTTTACGAAATATATCTCTAGTGATGCAATTCCCGAAGGTTCATACATCCTTTTGAACACTGGTCTCTAAAATGCAACCCGTTGCAGTTTAATTTGACTATATTGTAAAATTTACAATGTAAATAAATCATACAAAATATTAATCAGACCATTGCTATGTAACGACCCATTAAGTACTACAATGACTGACATACGTCATGAAATTGAGCATTTTAATTGTAATTAGTGATATGAGAGTTGTCCTAAAACTTACAATATTTGAATTTAATAGATATTTCATATAATGAAATGGAACGTTATAATTATAATTAATAAAATTTATGTGGCTGTAACTTTCCACTGACACTTGGTTACAGTGGTTTATCAAGTTTTTACATAAAGTTATTTTTCAAGTTGAAAAATATCACAAATGACTATAAATGCTCTTCAGTTAACTTGGATCTGTAAATATTTTTGTATGTTTCATTGTGGAAATAGTTTTTCCGACAGATAAGTAGTTCCGAAAGCAACTGACGTACCGATTACGGATATTCCTCTTAAACTCCTCATCTTAACAAGATAAAGAAAAAATAACAAGATAAAGTTTCTAAAATTAAATAAATGGTACACAAAAATTAAAAATACTAAAAATAAATAAAAGTAAAATACAAAATAAAAATAAAAGTTAAAAATAAAAGAATTAAAAAATAAATGAATTTAAATTAAATGAATTTAAATTTAAATTCAGTACAATTAGGGACCAGTTGTCGATGCCGCAAAACTATTGGAAAAAGTAAACAAACGGTTGAGAGGGTTATGCTGAACGGTGGGAGCCGTAATGATAAATCTGGAAAGCAAAGATTAATTGTTTAAAAAAAAGCCGATTTCAGAACCGATGTTCTTTTAATTTTATTTATTTATTTATTTATTTTTGATATTTTTATGCATTATTTTTCTTACAAAAAAAAAAGGGGCAAAAAATAAAAACCTAACATGTTTATTAGTCGATAGAAAAGAATTAAGGTGCACATCGTAGCAGAAATAGCGAAAGGAGCTGAGTTCAGATTCGAATCCTCAACCTCGCGGTCGGAGATCCGATTCTGCGCCAGTTCGTCTTGTTTATTGGAAGGCCGCCAATTTTAAAGCCAATGGACTCTTCAGATACTCAATGAGTTAAAGCTTCTCAGCGGACGTTTAAGTTCACCCGTCACCTGAATTCGCTTGCGCTTGTTCAGAATAACAGCCACTTGAGGAAAGCACTCATAGGAGACAGCCCTCGGTCTTTTCTGCGAGCCCAGGGTGATAGGTGGGCAGGCGTTTGACTAACTCATTGCTAATCCGAGGAGAAGAAAAATATTAGACATTTTGATAATATAAGACTTCTTGGATCTTGCCCCTCTCAGTAATCGTGATATTCACTATGCTCCTTCGTCTTCTCGCAGATCTTCTAAAGTTAACTCTCTTTCAAAGCAAAATCCACTGACCAGTTCCCGATCCTCCTCTGCCTCCAAAACCCCGCCCGTCATGGTCCGCCAAGCGGAAAATATTAACTAAAAACTATCAGCGACACTTTCAATGAAGTCAAAGTCACTCTCTTAGGAGAGCTTCTCGAAATTTTTGCAAAAGATTCCGATGAACACTGCAACATCACTAAATTCCTGCAAGCAAATAAAATGGACTCTTTCCTAATGCCCCCATAATGAAAGACCTATCAAAGCAGTTATCGAAGGCCTACCCCGCAACACTCCAGCTGAGGAAATCGAACAAGAACTCCCGGCCCCAAATTTCAAAAATTCTGAAGTAACCCAACTAACTAATCTAAAGACTAAAACTCCAATCACCGTCTGGCAAATTGTCTTACCTAGAAATAAAGAAAATGACATGATTTTTGACCTTACCAAATTCTCTTATCTAACTGTTAAAATTGAAAAATTTAATAGACTATGGACTATTAAATCAGACTGTGATTGGACTATAAATTAGACCAAATTCTCTTATCTAACGGTTAAATAAGACTAATTGAATAGATTTATGGCACCGCACAATGTTATTCGTGCAATCATTTCCACCATAGTACTGCTAATTGCTACAGAACCCCCGAGGGTTAAAATGGGGAGCGGCCCACAATACAAAACAATGTCCTGCAACTGATAAAATCAATAATCCCACTTGCATCAACTGCGGCCAGACGGGTCATCTCGCTGCTTGGCGCGGATGCCCGAAATTCCCAAAACCAAGAATCCCCCTCCCCCTCAAAATCCTACTAATCCTCGCAATATCGACCCCTAGCGCCAAGTCACCACTAACTTCTCATACGCCAACATCGTTCCAGCGACAGCACCCCTCAAATTCCTCCGATAATCCCTCCTAATCAAATTCCTACAATTCAAACCGACACAACTAACAATATCAAAATTTACGACGGAATTAAATCAATGCTCACTAATCTGCAAGCTGCTCAAACCAAAGAAGATAAACTGTTCACAATTTTGCATGGATTTTCCACTTTCTACAATAACAAATCTAATTAATGTCTGATCCCTTCGCTGGACTCAAAATTTGCTACTGGAACGCCAACGACATCTACTCTAAAATGACCGATTTTAAAAACTTTGTTCATAACATATTCCAGATGTTATTCTCCTCCAAGAAACTATGCTTAAACCAACCCAAAATATCTTCATTCCTAACTATAACTTTCTATAGTAATGACGATCCACAAAACCCTGTCTCAAGTGGCACAGCAGTTCTCATCAAAAACAATATCTCCCATCACGAAGTTCCCGCGCCCTCCCTCAGCAGCATCAAAAACTATTCTCATCTCTGTTGGCTTCGCCAACATCCCCCCGTCCCCTCCATAGCTTCTATCTATGTTCCCTGCCACATCCGATTTCCTCGCTGATCTCACTACTCTCCTATGCATCAACAAAAGCTCAATCCTCTCCGGGGACTTCAACTCTCATCAAATTCAACAAGATCATTGCATTCTCTACCCCCTCCCCCAGATACGGTCTTAACTCTTCTTCTATTATTGATCTCACGATCCTTAATAACTTCCACTACACTTACGACATCATTTCCATCTCCGAACTTTTCCCTAACCATAACCCAGTTCTTCTCAACTTTAATGTCAAATACATCACACTCAATAACCCCCTAAAGTTGCTACCAACTAGAAAAACCTTTACCAATAAGCTCTCTCAGATTACTCCCCTCTTTCCATTCAATATTTATAATAGTAATGATCTTGAAATCGCTGTTGACAATCTTACTACTAACATCCTCACTGCCTACAATTCAGCTTCCAAGCCACTCCATAACAAAAGCACTTACTTCCTTCCCCCTCCAGTCAAACGATTAATCACGCAACGCAACAGAGCTAGAAAAAATTGACAAAAGTATCGCGACCCTCTCTCCAAGCATCTCTACAACAAAGCCCAAGCTATTCTCAGAAGAGAAATTAAAAATTTTAACGAATCGACCTGGGCAACTGAACCTACCTCGCTTAATACGGAGGATGAAGCTCATTTCAAAGCTGAACTTCTCGCTGACAGCTACCAGGAACAATTCTCAGAAAACAACATCTCAAATACTAACACTGAATATCTGGTCTCCGACTCTCTCACTAACTTCTTTAATCACCCATACCCCACTATTTACTGCTCTACTCTCCCTTCTGAAATTATTAATTACATCAAATCTACTAACATTAAAAAAACTCCTGGTGATGACAATATTACTAATAAAATGATCAAAAATCTCCCGATCTCCACTATTTTATTACTGACTCAAATTATTGACCCTATTTACCGCCTTTCTCACTTCCCTACTCAATGGAAAACTGAACGCATTCACTCCATCCTCAAACCCGGCAAAAACCCCTCTAACCCCACCAGCTATCTCTCTCCTCCCGACTCTCAGTAAACTCACCGAAAAAATCATCCTCAGCAAATATCAAGATTTTATTTATTCCAACAATATTATGTCTCCTCATCAATTCGGCTTCGCAAAGAAGTTATCAACCACACATCAACTTCTGCGTGTCACTGAAATCATCGCACAAGGACTCGCCACCAAATCTGCCACTGGTATCATTTTCCTTGATATTGCCAAGGCCTTCGACAGGGTTTGGATAAATGGACTTATTCATAAACTTATTTATTGTAACTTCCCGCCGCATCTTATTAACCTTATCTGCTCCTTTCTCTCTAACCGTAACTTTGTTGCCTGTGTCAAACATCATGATTCCTCCCTTAGACAAATGTCTGCTGGAGTCCTGCAAGGTTCTGTCCTCGCTCCGCACTTATTTACTCTTTTCATGAACGATATCCTTGTCTCTCCTGAAACCTCTCTCAGCCTTTACGCCAATGACACAGCCATTATTGCTCACCATCGATGGACACAGCCATCGATCTTATCATTCTTAATAACTTTCATTACACCTATAACATAGCATCTATCTCTGAGCTTTCCTCCGATCACAACCCCATCCTTCTCAACTTCAATGTTGACTATATCAATCGTAAAAACTCAAAGTCTCTACTAACTGGGAACTCTTCAAATCTAATCTCTCTCAGATCACTCCACTGCTCCCTTCTACAATTGAAAATAATGATGAACTGGGAAAATCTGTTGACACTCTTACTGCTAATATCCAACTCTAATACGTACAACTCTGCATCAAAACCAATCAACAATAAAAACACCTACTTCCTGCCTCCTCCCATTCAGCATCTCATCACTCAACGCAACTGACTCAGGAAAAATTGGCAAAAATATCGCGACCCCTACTCCAAGCATCTCTACTCAGTAAAGAAATCAAAAACTTCAACCAAACAACCTGGGCCACTGAACTCGCAGCACTTGACATAGACGACCGTTCGCTTTGGAACACTGCCTATCGATTTAAAAAGAAACGACCCACAATACCCACCCTCATCTCTAACAACCTAATCCCCTCCACTGCCTTTTCTAACTCGCAAAAAAAGCGGAACTCCTTGCTGACAGCTACCAAGATCACTTTTTCCGAAAATAACATCTCTGACCCTAACACTGAAAATATTGTTTCCTCCTCTCTCACAAACTTCCTTAATCATCCCTACCCACTGTCCCCCTGAAATCATTAATTATATGAAGTCTACTAACATTAAAAAAGCCCCAGGAATAGATAATATAACAAATTGCTTAAAAATCTTCCTATCTCTACTATCTTAATACTCACCCATATCATCAACGCTATTTTTGCTTGGCGCACTTCCCCTCCCAATGGAAAACCGCACGTATGATTCCCATTCTTAAACCTGATAAAGACCCCTCTAACCCCACTAACTACCGCCCAATATCTCTCCTCTCCACCCTCAGCAAACTCACAGAAAAAATCTTTCTTGGGAAATATCAAGACTTCATCTATGCCAATAATATCATGTCTCCTCACCAATTCGGCTTCACCAAAAATCTACCCACTACCTATCAATTACTCCGTGTCAGTGAACTCATCTGTCAAGGACTCTCCACTAAAACCTCCACTGGAATTAACTTTCTCGATATTGCTAAAGCCTTCGACAGGGTGTGGGTTAACGAACTTTCCGCCCCATCTTATTAATCTTATTCGCTCCTTCCTTTCTAATCGCAAATTTATAATTTGTGTCAAAAACTCCGATTCCTCCCTTAGACCCATGTCTGCTGGAATCCCTCAAGGGTCTGCCCTTGCTCCTCATTTATTCATTTATTCAACTCCCAAACTACATTTATCTCCTCGAATCCTGGCTTACTAAATAGAAAATTAAATTAAACGTTAGCAGAACTGAAGCTGTCTTCTTTTCGCGCAAACTTAATCCACCATAGACTATTTCCATCTTTGGAGAGAATATCATCTGGACAAATAAAACCAAATATTTAGGAGTTATTCTTGATAAACATCTTACTTTTACTCAACACATCCTCTATCTTCGCGAGAAATTTAATAAAGCCATCCTCATTTTTTATCCATTAATCTGCCGCAATTCGCCTACCAACATTCAAATCTAACTTCTTCTTTACAAAATCTACCTCCGTCCGTTAATAACATACGCGAGTCCAGTCTGGGGTACGGCATCTAAATCAAATATTACTATCATCAGTCGCCTTCAAAACAAAATTCTCCGCATGCTTATTAAGGCTCCTTGGTTCTACCGCAACGCCGACATTCATTATAAGGTGGGATTATAGCGGTCATACAATTTTTCGATACCATTTTTATAGTACGATTTGTCTTTAGCCTCAAAATAGGCTTCAGTTTCGGCGATCACCTCTTCATCGGCGCGAAATTTCTGTCCATCGAGCATCCTCTTGAGGTGTGAGAACAGAAAAAAGTCGTTGGGGGCCATATCTGGAGAATACGGTGGATGCGGAAGCAATTGGAAGCCCAATTCATGCAATTTTGCCATCGTTTTCATTGATTTGTGACACGGTGCATTGCACTTTCTTCTTCTTCAAATGAGGCCGTTTTTTGATTTCGTCTTTCAAACGCTCCAATAACGCTACGTAATAGTCGCTGTTCTGTTTATGGTTTTTCTCTTTTAAAGATAGTCAATGAATATTATACCATGCGTATCCCACAATATTGATGCCTTAACCTCGCCAGCCGACTTTTGCGTCTTTCCCCGTTTTGGAGTCGGTTCATCAAGTGTAGTCCACTCGGCTGACTGTCGATTGGACTCCGGCGTGAAATGATGGAGCCATGTTTCATCCATTGTCACATATCGACGCAAAAATTCATGTTTATTACGATTGAACAGCTCCAAACACTGCTTAGAATCATCAATTCGTTGTTTTTTTTTTGGGTTAAGGGGCTCCAGGACCAAAAAGGCATTAATCCCCATTTACTAAATTTAAAATGAAAAATAATTAAGAGAGGAATATTAAG
Organism: Caerostris extrusa; assembly: GCA_021605095.1. NCBI lineage: Eukaryota > Metazoa > Arthropoda > Arachnida > Araneae > Araneidae > Caerostris > Caerostris extrusa. The sequence goes on along the minus strand of BPLR01000900.1, from coordinate 22,454 downwards.
TGAGGAGCAAAGTAAAATAATAAGAGGGGGGCAGTTTATATACTTACGTGACTTAATCTCGCTCTCTCTCGCTTCGTGACTTTTAAATAAATCGGCGAGGACGCGGATTTATTTAAAATAAAAGGGACGTTACAGAAGTGAAATACAAAAATAAAAATCATCCACACACAGGTGGGCACTGGAATCACACGCAGGTGATTTTATAAGCTTGATTACATATTATAATATATACAATATATACAAATTTGCTGCTTGACGATGGGAATTTGGCGGCAGAATTTGGAGCTTGGCGACCGACCTCCGCTCTGGAATTGTCCCCACGAAAAGCTGGATTGAAAATTTAATATGGGATTTTTGAAGTTAATTTAAAAATTGAAGAAATGGAGTAAAAAATTTTTTAAAGAGCTTAATAATAAAATAAATCGTACAATTTAAATATATAGGTTTTGGATAGGTAGTTAAATTTAAAAGTAATTAAAAAGAATTTACAAAGGAAGAAACAATGGAAAAAGATGGAGAATTTGTTGCTGGTTTTAAAGTTCTGGAATAGAAAAAGTTCTTTCTTTTCTGACTCGAAATGATGCTTGCAGTTGAAAATTTTTAAAGAAAAGGATGTTTCAGTAAATGCTTGAGGCGCCATCTGTTGGTTAGATGCAGATGCTGGCTGTTGAGGTAGGAGTTGCAGAGCTGGATTCGATCCCGGGATTTGACCATTGGAGCGCTGACCATTCAGCTGGCTGGTCTTGTTGTCAGTGTAGGTAAGAACGTTTAAGAATAGAAGAATGGAATTCCAAAAGGGAAAGAAATTGAAAATTGAAAACTTAATTGTTTAAAATAGCTCTGGATCTTCTTTCATTTATATTATTAGTGAAGTCATAGTCTGGTAAAAGTTGAAGAAGTGAATTTGGGATGTTAGGTAAATTATAATAAATATTATCTGCAAGTTTAGGAAAGAAACTGTCAATAGTGGGAATCTCTAACTACAACGACTGCACTCTTCACCTTTTCCCCCTCCCCCTCTCTGCCGCTGCTTGAATAGTCGAAACATTTTCGTTTCTCCCCAGACTCTGCGCTTCCATCACTTCCATTCCACTGACCTTGTAAACTTTGAAGATTTTCCCGGTCTACTATTTAAACAAACTGCTCTGAACGTTTTTGGGCAACGGGCGTACAGGTTACAGAGTTCCAAGGTGGTTTTAAGAACCACGAAAACCTCCACATCTTAATTTAGTTAACACATTTGCACTATAGAATGAATTTGCTTCAATAATTGAATAAAAATATAAAGGAAAGACAATTAAAATTTAAGAAAAATATCTCTTGCTTGAGAACAATTGACGCAAGAGATCGAAAAAGCTAAGGCTATCGGTACAATTTGGAGTCCGTGGACGATGCCCAAAAATAAAAACATAACGGGTTGCATCATCCTCAATGTAATCATCCGGATAGAAGTGCATGGCAGCTAACGCTGCCAATTTACTGCGTTAAAGTCAAACTGTCGTAGGAGTTCAGAATTTTGATAAGTTGGGTCGAAAATCTAAGTCGTATACACTTAGATAGTAAGCCATTATGCCAAATTTTATCAAAGGCCTTGCCAACGTCAAAAAATAATATTTCCGTAGTTTTGCGTTCGTTAAAGCTGCCATGAATCAGCTCTGTCAGGCTTAAAAATTGATGACAGGTACCTAATTGCTTTCTGAAACCAAATTGTTCAGAAATGATTAGGTCATTTAAATCGCAATGCTGATTCAAAGTAATGATTCAAATAACGCAGATTTGAATATTTTGCTCAAATTACTGAGTAGCGAGATAGAACGATAATTTTGATTATATGTATATGCCAAATTAGAATTTGGTTTTGGAATGGGGCAGACTACGGCAGTTTTCCAGCAAGTTGGAAAAATAACAATTCATAAGTAAAAATTAAAAAGAAGGATAATATAAAGAATAAATTTAATAGGAGTGCACTTTAGCATACGATTATTATTAAGATCCAGACCAGGGATTTTGTTGTTTTTGAAATTTCTGATAATATCACAGACTTCTTTAATAGTAATTAAGTATGTGTAAGTATTAAGTATAAGTATGTATGTGGTTGTTGTAAGAAGTCTGCGACTGTAGAGTTGGTGTGTTCGAAGAAATTTTTATCTTCAATATCGTGATTGAGTTCAAATTGGGTTTTGAGGCTGATCTAATGAGAGAGTGTATTCCTTGGCTCTATGAGGGCCAGCACATCTAACACACCTTGTTGGAAGACGGCATACTTCCGACGAGTGGAAAAAGCCCTGACAATTCCAACAGATCGAGGGGCCAGGTTGTCCCTTGTAACTTTCGACTTTGACTCTCAGGCCGAGTAGTGTCGATAAGTTATAAATTTCCTCAGCTTTAGAGGAAGGTGAAAGCTGAACGTAAAAAGGGTACCCGAGCACGTTTAATAATGGGGAACTGTAGAGATCGGTCTCTACTTCATCTTGTGGGGTGTGACCAGGGAGAGTGCGGATCGCGACCTTAATGGGTTGGTCCTTCTGCGACAGTCATCCAATTATAAGAGTTCTTGAAAGGAGTAAAAACACTTTCAAGGATCGATGCAAGGGTCCTATATTCATACTCACTCTCTGGAGAGTTTTGCCTGAATACTGGGCACTTGAACTCTCAGCTGGTTCGAAGTGTTCCACCATTTGCTCTTATCTACTGGTACGTTTTTGGTTTTGAAGTGCTCACGCTTTGGTCAGCAGCCAACGTAGTGTTAGGGGTGTTAGTGGGGCAAATGTTAAGTGCGGCCATATTTGCCCTTTCGGAATCCTTTTTCGAAGTAACTGTGGTGAAATCCTCCTCCTCATCCGACGTCGGGGTTTTCCTGTTATGGGGCGGCACCGGGAGTAGGCTGATGGGGCTCGCAGGCGGGGGCAGACTCGGCGGCTGCGTTGAGGTCCTGCAGATCTTTCCTCAATTCGATCAGTTCTTTCTCAGTCGGGAGGTGGGGCACCCCGGGAACATGTGCAGATTGCTCTTGGAATACTCTTCCGTTGTGAGCGATGCTTTCTGCCAGGTAGGGGAACGGATGTCATTTGCAGCACTGTGGTGCTTCAGAACGCTAGTCGTGAGGGTCGCCGCTCCTGTCGGCAGGTTCTCTAAAAACGGGAGATGTTCCGCAGACGGATGATGCAATCGTCGTGCGGGCGGGTGACTAATGAGGAAGTCGTCATTGTGGAAGACTTGTCCTTTCACAGTCATAGTTGCGTCCATTGTTGAAAGTTCATCTGGTGAAACGCCCTGATAGTTTAGCGGCTGTCTCTCCGGAGAAAGTAAGTCAGGATGATGTCTTTTTTTTTATATTTATTTAAATATATAAAAATATTGTATTGGGTCGTCAGTTTGTATATGCTTGTGTTTTAATTTCTACTCGAAAGTAGGAAAAGCTGGCACGTTTAAAAGTTTTTCTAAAATTGAGTTTTAGTTAGGAGCGAGGTCGAAACACGTCCTCACTCAATGATAGTTGGAACCGGATTCAGTTCCGAAAGCGGACCAAAAAAAACACGGGAGCAAATTCATACAACTGTGTGATTAGTCGATTATTCTATGAAAGAGTGAGTGAAAGACTTTATAAAATATATTTTAATGTATATTTAATATATTTTCTTAGAAATATTTCTATTCTTTATTAAATATATTTGAATATAATTTTCTTTAAAAATATTGCTACGCTGCAAATTGTCGTGTCAATATAAGCAATATCTTTTTATAAATATTTTTTTTTATTAAGATAACATATGATTGTACAATGGTTGTGTAAAGTTTATGCAATATTCTATATTCGTCCCTTGATAGTGTTTGTTGGTCTCTGCACCTGACCGGATGGGTATCCGGTATGTCCAACGGAATGACCCGTTTCCGGTGAGTGCAGGTCATTTACAACAACTGGGAGTGAAGGAGATATCTGTGGAAAGTATTTTAATTGGCAGGGGTCATAAAACATTTCGGGCCAGATGGCCAAGAAATCAGTTCATCAAGACGGGGATTTGGATTTATGGAAGGGGGTGCGTCTGCCCAACGGATATAGACTCTAATACGGTGTCGGCAATCGTTCCCCCCCACACACACACACTGAAAAGGAACTATAAAATGGAGGTGATGGACATCGCAGAAGAGGAGAGGGAAGTTGGAACCCAGAGCGAGAGCGAGATGTAGGACGCCCTGAAAACAACGGACGATAAAGGGAGGGAGAGCTCTCCCATCCCCGTAATGAAGTGCTGGAGGGCCCAGATGTAGAAAGCTTGACGCGGTCTCCGAGTGACAGAGTCGACAAGAGACTTCATGCCCAACTCCAGAGCCCCGTGCAGCCACAAAACTTTGAACAGTGGTGATAGGCTTCATTCGTCATGATGCTTAGGCGCCCGACTATCGATTTCAATCAGTTAGCTGGAGATCCCCTGGCAGCAGCGTCATTTGAAAAAGAATGTTGCACAACCCATGCGACATGATGTGGACAAGACTTCCATGCTACCCGACTGAAAAGCATCAACTGATATAAGTAACTTGATGCTTCTTATTACTGAACTGAAATTATAAAATAATGACCCTCTGAAATGAATGAAAAAAAAAATAATGTCCCTCTTCCCTGGCTGTTGCAAGTACTGATCTGTAGAAACGATCCCCATATAATTTTAATTAGTAAACATAGTTTTGTATTGGTGAAATTGTCTATAGAATATATTTTTTTTATTGATGCATTATTCGAATTATACCATTACTTGATAATGTTAATTGAATGATTTTAATTCAAGCTTAACATTTGTAAATAATAATAAATTCACTTTTGTATATATTTGAAATTATGAATTTGTTTGTGAATTATTTCATTTGAGCGTGTTTCCTTTTCCAATTATATAAGTCTCTGAAGGCATGCGAAATTGTAGGCTTAATTTGTGGTATGGGTTATTGCGGTTATGCATAATGGTTAGTGTGTGTTGAGTAAAACGGAGTATCTAGTTGTCAATAGGATCGGGTATTGTTTAAAATGAGGTTTTAAAAAAGGACAACATCACAAAATCAATAATTTTCATTCGAAAAATTGGGGCAAAAATTTATAGATCGGCGTTAAAATTATTTAAAAATATATGTTGATGTCATTTGCAATTGCATCTAAATGTTTCACAAATTTTTCAAAATTAAATATACAATAAATATTTACAGATCCATGTTAGCTGATGAGCATTTGAAGTCGCTGCTGATATTTTGATACCAATTTTTTTGTTGAAAGGATTTAAGATGTGTGTATAAATTAGGCCGAACCTGGGTTTCTCCTTGCAACTTTAAAGTTTTTATACGTTTAGTTAAATTTCTATAAATTGATAATCCCATAAACTTTTTTTTTTTTTTTTGTAACTCAGCCAGTGATTTATTCATTCAAGGAAATTTCAATGATTGATCGGATTTCAGAAGCTCGCTTTTGAACATTTCCAGAGCTAAGAAAACGCACTGTGGTAAGTTCCAATATGTTCGATAAAATCGCTGAATGGGCGGTGATTAAAGCCATGCGATCGGATATAGCTACCAGCTGAGAGGGACTTGTTCTAAAGCATTTGACATATCCTAGCATTTTCCACACAGAGACTACTGAGGAATGGAGCAATGTACGAGCAATGATTTTGAACCTCCGTCATTATTTACTGCTTTTACGGGATCAAAGACAATTTTATTCTTTCCACACATATTTTTTTGCCATCATCAGTAGTGATGCACTTAAATTTTTTTCCATCGAAGATTTTTTTTTTCGAACAACATTTTAAACTTCATTAAAAATATCGAGCGATTACTAAAAGAGAGAGCGCTACAGTTACCGAGTTCTCAGTGACTAAACTCGAGGTAAATTTCGACGCATGATCTCATGAGGACGAGTTTCTAGACTTTCTTCAGTAAAACTTCCTCTTCACTGTTCGATACAAACTGACATGTCGAAGACACATCCACCATCCGAAATGTATCACACATATTGTAAGCTTAAAATACAATTTACCAGCTTACCAATTCTTCCGTAAAAATAAAGCTGTATCTCCATAAATGTGAAAGAGATATATTGGCAAACATTGTTTGACATATTCTAAAAAAGCGCCATCAAAAATAAACTAACAACGAGTACAGAAATCTAGACTAGTTTTAATTTCAAGAAAAGGCATTGTTCATTCAAGTGTGTAATTAAAGAAACGGGAATATTTTTCCAGTTAAAATTATTACCGAATTCACATAGATTTCTTTTTATAAAAGTCAATGTTCGTAGTTTTGTTGTGAGCTCAAAATCAAAGTACTTTTTTTTTTCCTTTCCAGGTCTTCATGCCGGGTGAGTTCTACAAGATGAACAGGTTGACAGAGCTGCATCTGGAAGGGAACCGGGTAGCCACATTGGGTTCTGAAATTCACGCCCTAACACAACTCAGAATTCTTTCGATCAGCAACAACCAGATCCGAACTATTTCCACCAATCAAATTCCGCGAATACTCACTTATCTTTATTTAGAAGGTCAGTTCATTGCTGCTCTCTAATGCAAAGGCTGTAAGATCAACTCATTATTTAATTTAATTTTTTTCAAATTAATATCGATTGATACCATATTGCACAATGGCAAGTGTAAGTGTGCAAGATGCCTTAGTTTCGAATCTGTGACTAGTCACTATTGCTGTCAGAAAAAAAGTAAATTGAAGAACATTGTAACAGCCCTTTTAAGCGCCTTGCATGAGCAGTTTTCCTAATGAGAGTTTCCCTTAATTTCTATCATACGATCCGCAAATGTTGTGCATTGAAACATGAAAGTTTTCTCAGAATTCAAAAGGCTTTCCATCATTGTAGACTGGTAGATTATTCGTCGCATACATGGATTTCACTTAGGTGAGGTGTAATTGTGTAGTAGCTGCTGAATCCATTTAAGTTCAATTATCTCAATAAGATGAGCTACAATCACCAATTCGAAAAACGGAAAAATCTATGGTTTTCTTGCGTTTACTGAGTCTATCTGATGGGAGTTTTATCCTTTGGGATAAGACACGTCTTGATGACACACGTCAAGGCACTAAGCTCAAGCTGAATCATTCCGGAATTCTTTAAAGTTTAGATCAACCCAGCTTGAATCTATTCGGCAAGTGCAGAACAATATAAAGATCGGTTTGGATGATCGGTTAAAAGACATCGATTTAATCTTACGGTACATTCCAAAATTGTACCTTCCATCTGATTATTTCATGCAATTCCATTCTTCCATTGATCAACACTTATCCTCGTAAACCCTCAGAGAAAACATGTCTGGAAAAGTCGTCCATCATCTTTCGTCTCATTAACCTTTAGCAATCCGCACCGCAACCGAAGCAATCCGCACTTCGCTTTTAATTTCTATTCGAATCTTTGTGAAGGTGCACTGAAAACAAGAGCGGGCCTGAATAAAGCATGGAAATCATTGTTACCTTTTCAATAGTTTTAATTTAATGGTCTTAATGACAGAAAATAATTTATTTTCCAGGCAATCCTTTTCACTGCGACAGCCAGATGTTACCTTTCCTGCAGTTCCTGAATTCAACAGAAGAAATTATGACAGATGAAGACCTTTGTGCCCCTTCTCACAATGGTACCGCCCCAGCCTCTCCTCTTGCCCGCTGCCCTGCACCCTGCCGATGTTCCTTTTACCAATGATAACTTCATGTTAGTGGACTGCAGCTCCTCAGGGCTCCCCATCTACCACCGTTTTTCACAGAAGAGCAGGTAAATGCCGCAATCGTTCACTTTGCCGCAGCCGATCTTTGCAACTCAGTATTTACGAATAGTTTTTCAGAAACATCTGAGGAAAAGAGGCTGAATAATCGATTCTACTTTCATCCTTTCCCCTCTTTTAATTCAACATAAAAGCAACTACTTTAACGTGATATTATTATTAATACCTTAAAGCACTGCTTTCTCTAAAAGCCACATTAAAAAAAAATTACACCATTAAATTGGTTCACATAAAGGGGATGGTATAAAAGGAAATAATTTGATGATGATTGAAAGTTTTTGTATAAGTAACAATTAATTTGAATTTTCTATCTAAACATCACACATCAAAATCGGAATAAATTGCTTTTTTATATGCAAGCAAGTTTGCATGTCATTTCATCTCTGAAACTTCGTTATAGAAAAACATTTATAACTGCTAAATATAATGTGTTTAAAATGCTACCCTTCTTCTTCCAGAACTCTACTGTCCTCGAGATCTTCCTGCCGAGAGCCAATAATGAAATGCCCTTCGTCTTCGAGGCCGAGATCGAGGGTCTGAACTTGTCCAACAACAAGCTCCAGTCTTTGGAGGAGGCAAGGCTTCCCCGTCGAACGAAGTTCCTTTTTCTCGACCATAATCTCCTACACAGGCCACCCGTTTTCCTCCTCCTCGAGTCCCTGGAGTTCCTGACGAGGGTTACGCTGTCCAACAATCCCTGGACCTGCGACTGCGCCGCACTCGACTTTAAGAAATGGGTCGTCTCGAAATCAGTGCTAGTGATTATCAAAACTCTTTACTTCTCTTTTAGAAAGGAATCACTCTGTATTTACTTTGAACGTTAATATAGTTGCAGAAAAGAAAGCTATTAAAAATATTGATACTGCATTGTGTCACCGTAACTTGGAATGTTAAATTATAGTGTGTCTGTGCCAAGACTCGTTTAAAGGAAATTCAGACCCTACAGAGCTATCGTTCCCACACAGAGTTTTGTAATTGAAAGTTTCGAAACGAATGCCCCCCCCCTCCCCACCCTAGTAAAAAAATATTGCCTCCATCAGATCTTTATAGCTTTGTTATAGAATTGTTAAAAATATTTTGAAGTTTAATGTTATGTGACAAATGTGGGAATAAAAATGTTAATTATGTGTATAAGATAATGAAATAAAGTCATTTATTACGTTTATTTTTCTATGAATCCAATTTACGATTGATATTCATAATAAGCGATTACCTTTTGCAACCTCTGTTATTAATATAGTCATAACTGTAATCTATATTTTATATATAATCTCTTCTATTCTATATAGCTGAATTTTCTACTTATCAAAAGAAATTCTGAATTGCCAATATCTTTGCCATTCCAATGCGTTCGTGTAATATTTTGACAATTTCATTTTGCTTGCCACAAAAATTAACATCGGCAATCCCCCTCAATATTATTCTGAATTCAATGTAATTTCATGTTATTCAATGTTCATTTTCATGTAATATCTCTCCACTTTAACATAGTGTGTCAATAATCCATATAGCTAGATCTTCTAAATAGTAAAAAAAAACCTCATCTTTTTATGTGTTATAAGTAAGTTTTATTTCATGATTTATTTCGATTATTTCTGGTTTACCATGAATTCTTATAATGATTGGCAAATGTTTCGATACTGGAAAATGTGTTACGGTAACAGGGGTTACTGTACTACAGTCGTGAGCCTCTATTTTAATAATAATATTTTGAAGAATTCGACACTATTTTTATCAACGGTTGCCTATTTAGTAATAAATTATCTCTGCAACCCTCCTCCTGTTAATTGAAAATAGTATCAGTTTTGTCCAGGTTTGGAGGCGTGCAAACGTGTATGAGGATGTTTACTTTTCTTCCCAAATCACTAGAGCGCCGCTTCAAGCTATTTGGTGCACATTGCATGCTGCATATTTTCAAAATATTTTCTTACGGATTAAAAACCAAAGCGATTTTTCTTCAAGATGAAAATGTCCGCTTTTAATGGATCGTATACATCTTGAAATTGCAAAGCAAATTATTGAGTAACGTAACTGTTTACGATACACTGTTTATGATGCAATTTTTTTTACTCGCTAATTTCCATTGTTAGTCAGCTATTTCCCCTGCAACGCACTACCATTTCCTTCCACTCCTCCACTTCCTTGTGTCGTCACATTGACGGGAAACGCCCCTCAAGAATTTCGAATGTTCGAGAATTATAACAAAGTTTGGAATTAGTTTTTAAGCGGAAGATCTGATGCGGCAATCATTTATCTCTGATAGTGATTGTGGAAGTACGGAATTTCCGCCATTTTCCAAGTAAGGGTTAAACGCAGTTCTGTTGAACTATGTGTGCATATGCGTGATAATGTTACAGTTCTCATTTAGCAGACAGACTTGTTTTGAGTATTTCTGGAAGAGGACGATTTAGGAAGTGTTCCACAGAAAATAATGGAGCTTTTAGATAGTATATTGAGATTGTTCTTGAATAATTAGCTTAAAAATACGTTAAAAAAGATAATTAATTGATTTCCTGAATTTTATTTTTGAATTTATGATCTGTTGTTTCTAAGGTAATTCTGGGGAATAACAAGATTTTTTTTTCAGGTTATTGTTTCGTATGATATTTTATTCCGGAATGGTATATTTTTAAGTTAATAATTCAAACTAATGATCTAAATTTATTTTTGCATGAATTGTTCCATTATACGATATTATTATACGATACGATTATCGTTACATTACACGATACATTCCATTATGACATTACAGGAAAATTGCAATGAATCATTTTTTTCATGGGATTGACGTAGGAAATATTCCGAAATATGGTAAAACTCAAACATAAACTGCAGGGTTCCTTTTTATCTGAATACGCAACTTTTGCGTTGACATCTGATTATATCAATGTTCACAGTGATAATGGCTGCCTGTGTTTGTCGCATAATGTCCAATCCGTTTTCTGAACCTTCCGGCACTGTGGTGAAGCAGTTCTGTCCAAAAACGAAGTGCCAAGAACTGCTGCCGGAATACAAGTGCAGTGAGAAGCCTTTGACCACATATTGTCGAAGGGTTCTGAGTTCGAGGTGAACACAACTTTCGATGTCACTTTGTCTGGCAACACTGTTCTGTCCAAAGGGTTCCACAGTTCACTCGTAGTGGATCGTCTGAGTATAAACCAGGAGTGGGTCAACTCCGGCCGGCCGGAAGGTTCTATCCGGTCCGCGGATAGAATTTTATTTTTGCCTGTTCGAGGCAATTTGAAAGAAATATATATTTATATATTATATATCCATCTCCTTTTCTACTTTTATTAAATATATTTTTTTCCTTTTTCAAAGTACTTGTAATCTTTTTTTACTTTATCTATTTTTGTTCTACAAACCATAAGTCAAAGGAAACAGCAATCACAGACAGACAGCTTTCAATCGGTACAGTATTAAAAGCGGAAGTTATTTTTGAGTTATAGCTGCAGATTGGCGCAGATAAGCGTTATCTCTCCTCCGGAAAGCACACATATGGGAATCAATATAGGTGAATTAGACCTCACATGCGCCAGATTGCGTATTTTAAGCTCCACCCAGCGGCTATTTCTTTTGGGCGCGAGTTCTAATATTATTGATTGCGTATGGAAAGATTGCGGACGTATAGCATCATTGTGAATTGTTGTAAAATTATTAAAAGTATAGAGTAGCTAGTACTTGTTTGGGGTATTCGTAAAATATTTTAACCCCAAAAGGGCTACTAAAAACGTAAAGTTGATTCAGAATGCCGTGCTTTTAATGATGAATGGACATGGAAATATTTTTTACAGTTATAAAAGATAAATCAGTGTGTCTCATCTGCAATGAAGCTGTAGCAGTCTTCAAAGAATATAACATTTCCCGTCATTTCAGATCTAAGCATAAGAATTCCGATTACGAAGCAACGTCCGAATATGAAAGAAAACATCTTTGTAAAAATTACCAGGCCGAAAATTTTTTATAAAAAAGGTAAACAGTATCCAAGAAGCAGCTACACATGCAAGTTACCTTGTGGCACACAATATTGCTCAGTGATGGGGAGTTTGTTAAACAATGCATGCTCCAAATTTGTGATGCTTCATGTCCAAACAAGAAAAATAATTTTGAGTCTGTAAGCTTATCTCGAAAACCGGTGACTTCTAGAATCGAAGCCATCGATAAAAAAAATTAACATCAGAATTAGAATCAAAGATTGGACAATTTAAATTTTGCTCCATAGCTATGGATGAAAGCACTGATACTACATTAAGCTGAATATTTATGGCAACCCTCGCCAAAGAAAGAGTGCCAATCTTACAATTTACTAGCCAAAGGTGCCAGAAATTACACTCCGCTGTAGATTTGCTTCAAATTATTTTGCTATAGCGCTGTAAGCATTTACCTTCGGAAAAAAAAACAAATTTTGAAAGTCAAAAATAAAAAAAAAAGAAATTGTTACCAAGTTGTGTTGCTACTACTTGAAGCTGTTCATTATGAGGAAATTTTTATATTAAAAGATATTTTGGGGGCGTGACTCTCAGAAAGGTTTGGGAGGCGGCGCTTGTTATGCTTCTGACCAATGGTCTTTCTGTCATGTGGAACAGCCTGGTAAAAAGCGTGTCTGAACCCCACAAGCGAAACCGAACCAAGATAACTGTAATTTTTTGTAGGTTGTCCTTTTCGTAAAAGAGTTGGTGTTGCTATGCGTTTTGACTCCTTTTTCTTAGCTACTATTCCGCATTTATTATTCATTTATTAATTAGAAATTAATTTAAGCATTTAAATATTGCACAATGTTCTCGAAACATATATTGTGTTGAGTCGAATTAAACAGGAAAAAAAAAAAAATTCACTTGCCCATATATCTAACAAAATTTGATGCGACAGGCAAGTCGTCATAAGTCCTTGAAGAACAAAAGTTGAATTATTTATTACCATCTTGGCAATCACCAGTTTGACACTAAAATGCTGGTTTCGTAACCTATTTCTTCATTGTGAATATTCTTCAATAATTTCTTAAATAAAGCCTCTGATACAGTGAACACATTTATTATTATTTATTTTAGTCCATGAGGCCTACCAATACAACTGCAAAATTTCTCCTGGGAGATGAGCCTCTCTGTTCAGTCCTTGGCATTTCAAAAGATGCTCTGAATTCACTGTACCAGCTCTACATATTGGGCAAATGTTCGAGGCGGGGACACCTGTCCTGTTTAGGTGTTCCACAAGACAATCGTGTCCGGTCGAAAGTTGGCAGCCGCCACTTTACGTGGTCCGGTGTTAAAGATTGTCCAGCTGTCTTGCATAGTGTGTGTCACTCTTTGCATTCAGATGGTCGCACGGTATCCTTTCTTTGCAAGAGAACCTGCTGCTTCGTTACCTTTAATTCCGACTTGTGATGGTATCCACTGGAATACAATTTGGTTGGCTTTAGTTCTTAAATATTCTATCAAATATTTATCGCTATTATTTTCAATTATTATTATGGTTTCAGTGGGATGATTTAACGAGAAAGATTGTATGGCTGCTCTGGAATTTAATTCATATTTTAATTCGGTTATTTCTGGATTACCATGAATTCTAATAATGATTGATAAACTTTTCGGGAAATGTGATGCAGTAACGGGGTTACTGTACTGAAGTGTCCTTTACCTCTATTTTAATCATAATAGCATGAATTTCATGTAAATTTTTACCAATGGGTTCCTATTTAATTATAAATTATAAGTGCTTATCGTACTAAATGATAACAGTATCTATTTGTCCATGTTTAGTGAGAATTCACGCAACGTAGCTTCAGTGATTTGGGAAGAAAAGTAAACATACTAATGCATATTTGCATGAATTATTAATTTGCAATACATGCTACTCTTTTTCAAAATAATGTTTACAGATTAAATAATCAAAATGATTTTTCTTCCAGCTCAAAATGTCCATTTCTACCTCTAATGATTCATATGCATCTTGGCGTTGCAATGGGAATAATATGAGTAACATAACTGTTTATGATATTCTATTATTGTCAGATTTTCATTAACAGTCGGTTATTTCCCCTGCGACTCTCTCCCACTTCCTCGGGTGCTCATGTGACGTCACACGGACGGGAAATGTCTCTTCCTGCAGAAGTCGGATTTTCCTTTTTTTCATCCTCGACTCAGACGATTTTAGTGTTTTTCGAAGACACCTCCTTCAATCAATTTCAAAAACATTCAGGTTATACTACAAAGGATTTCGAATGTTCATGAATTATAACAAAGTTTGGAATTATTTTTTAAACGGAAGATCTGATCCGATAATCAATTATCTCTGCCAGTGATCATAGAAGTGTGGAATTTCCACCATTTTTCAAGTAAGAGTCCAATGCAATTTTGTTGTCCTTTATAATTCAGTGCTACTGTAAATATTTTGGATAAACGCACGGTACTCATTTAGCAGAGGTATTTTTTGAAGAGGAGTATTCAGGAATTGTGCTACTGAAACTAGTGGAGTGTTTCGTTTGTATAATGTGATTGTTCTAAAACAATTACTTTTTAAAATAAGTTAAAAACGATAAAGATTTAAGGAACAATAAGATTTTTGGAATAATTTTTTTGAATTTTATTTGAAATAGTTTATTTCTTAGTTTATAATCACTGTATTTAAAGTGATTCTAGCGAATTACCGTATATCTGTTTTTATGATAATTATTTCTAGTGATATTTTATTCCGAAAGCGTAAGTCTCTATTTCAGAAAAAATAATTTAAAGAAATGTTTGAATGACTTGAATATATTATCATATCAGTATAGGAAAATATAAATCAAACCAGCATATTCAAATGCATATCAAATGAGCATATGAAAATATATGTCAAATCAGTACACATCTTTGACACTATTCAAAAATTCTAATAAATAATTATTTTTGCAGAGTTTATTTCCTTGTGCAACTGAAAATCGGCATAAGAAAAATCCTGAAACATGTTGAAATTCAAATATAATCAAAAGAGTTTCTTCTACCTCAGTATGCAGTTTTTGCAAGGACGTCTGATTGTATCAATAATCACAATGATAATCACTGTGTGTGTTTATCGGGTAATGTCCGACGCTTAAGAGAGAAGTGCGAAGAGCATCTTCCTAAATGCGAATGCTACGAGTTGTTCGAATTGAACAACGTTGGAACGATTTGCCAGAATGTGAGTGACTTCGAAGCCTTTGGCCACATCTTGTCGAGTGGTTCTGTGTTCGAGGTGAACACAATCTTGCACATCAGAATTAATGGCAACACTGTACTGCCCAAAGGGTTCCTCAGTGGAGTGGTAGTTGCTGAGTTCCACTTAAACGATTTCCAGACCCAGGTGGAAGAAGGTGCTTTCGATGAGGTGCTCGAGCTCAGATACATTTATATAAGCAGAAGCTCTATGAAGGTGAGTGGCTTTGATATTGCTTATTCAATTGCATCGGATAGAACAAGCAAGTTGATCGCATTCCTTACGCCACAATTGAATGAAGTGTTTAAAAGTGTAAATTTATCAAAAAAAAAAAAATGTGTAAAAGTTACAATTTTGCCATGCGACTAATTTTATTATTTTATCACATAATTTAGATGAAAATTGTCGTAAGAATCAGGAATTTTATTTATGTTTGATTCAGTTTTACTTAATATACACTGAAGTGACAAAAGTCATGGGATACCTCTTAATATCGTGTCGACCCTCCTTTCGCCCGGCGAAGTGCAGCAACTCGACGTGGCATGGACTCAACAAGTCGTTGGAAGTCTTCTGCAGGAATATTGAGCCATGCTGTCTCGATAGACGTCCATAATTGTGAAAGCGTTGATGGTGCAGGATTTTGGGCACGAACAGACCTCTCGATGATGTCCCATAAATGCTCGATGGGATTCATGTCGGGCGATCTAGGTGGCCAGATCCTTCGTTGGAATTGTCCAGAATGTTCTTCAAACCAATCGCGAACAGTTGTGGCCCGGTGACATGGCGCATTGTCATCCATAAAAATCCCATCGTTGTTTGGATACATGAAGTCCATGAATGGCTGCAAGTGATCTCCAAGTAGCTGAACATAAGCATTTCCAGTCAATGTTCGGTCCAGTCACACCAGAGGACCAAGTCCATGCCATGAAAAACAGCCCACACCATTACGGAGCCACCACCAGCTTGAACAGTGCCTTGCTGACAGTTTGGGTCCATGGCTTCGTGGGGTCTGCGCCACACTCGAACCCTACCATCAGCTCTTATCAACTGAAATCGTGACTCATCGGACCAGGCCACGGTTTTCCATTCATCTAGGGACCAACCGATATGCTCACGTGCCCACGAGAGTCGCTGCAAGCGATGTCGTTCTATCAGTAAAGGCACTCGAGTCGGTCTTCTGCTGAAATAGCCCAAGAAAGCCAAATTTCTCCGCACAGTTCTAACAGACAAGTCCCTTGTACGTCCCACATTGATTTCTGCCGTTATTTGACGCAGTGTTGCTTGTCTGTTAGAATTTACGACTCTTTGCAGACGTCGCCGGTCTCGGTCGTTAAGTGCAGGCGGTCGATCCACTGCGCTGTCCATGGTGGGATGTTATGCCTGAAATTTCATACTCTCGGCACACTCTTGACACAGTGGATCTGGGAATGTTGAATTCCCTAACGATTTCCGAAATGGCATGACCCATGCGTCTAGCTCCAACTAACATTCCGCGTTCAAAGTCTGTTAATTCCCGTCGTGCGGTCATCATCACGTCAAAAACCTCTTCACATGAATAACTTGAACAGAAATGAAAGCTCTTCGAAAGCACTGCGCATTTATACCTGTTCTACGCGATGCTACTGCCATCTGAAAATTTGCATATTGCTATCCCATGACTTTTGTTACTTCAGTGTATTACTGAGAAACAATTAATACTTTTTAGATATCAAATGCTTTTACACATTTCCTTTTATTTCCGTGGATTTACATTTAATATGTGATTTAGAAAAGGAGACTTGCTGATTTTTAAAGAAAGGATTTCATTAATTATTAATTATTATTTTCAATTCAAAACAACAATGAAACCACATAAAATGTTTCATTTGTTTGCTATTGAAAAGCTGTTTTCTTAAAAAAAAAAATTTCATATATTTTTTTTTTTAACTTGAAATGTAACATACATCTAAAATTATTGTTATTGAACTCTCATGATGCCGTTAATTGCAGTTTGTAGTCTCTTTTAGTAATAATCCAGAGACTAATAAGATATTTTCTACCTAAGCTACAAAGATCCTGTGAGAGTCGTGGAGCTTGAAAGAGAAACATCAATAGTGTCCGTTGTCAGTAATTTATAGTACGAGGAGCTATATGTATATAATCATCCATGGAAATTATAGATAGTTTCTTAATGATATATCTTGAGATATTGGGGTCTGATGGATGAGTGGCTAGCTCTCTGGTTCACGGTACCACAGGTTTCCGGTTAGAATCCCGGCTGTGCCATGGGTGTGTTTAGTGGTTTGGAATCCACTTCAAACCGTAAGTCCCTGTCTAATAGATCAATGAGTAACAGCGGTGAAGCTCTTGTTTATGGTGTAAAGATTAACTGTCTTTGTATTGCGAGCTGCATTAGAAAAGAAAAAAATTTATCAAATTCTGTTGATTAAAAACTTTTGATTATCAGTTAACAATATTTTATACTTACACTGAATTAAATAATCACGAGATTTCTTCAAAAGAAGAGTAAGTAAATAAAAATTACAGATTTCTAAAACTCTTCTGTTAAAAATAAATAAACAAAATTTTTGTCATGCTTCTACTTGTATTGAAGTTAATCACAGAGACGCCTTTTATTCTTTTGTAATGTAATTGTTACTAAAGTTATTAACCTCCGGATTGCTTTAGTGGGCGAGCCATTAAGGATTTTGAGGACTACGTTAAAATAAATCTTGAACAAATGCAAAAAAAAAAATTGTTATTTTTATTTACTAATGATGGACACTTTTCCCTGAAGCGAAGCCGAACATAGAGTATTGTAAATCTATAATCCGTTCCTTTTTTGTACGAGACTTGGTGATGCAACTCCGCAAATTTATTAAAAATTAATTTGAGCGTTTAAAAATTGGACAATTTTCTCGAAACTTAAATGCTGCATTAAGTGGAATTGAATGGCGGGGAAAAGAGATGGCGCAAATATCCTTCATCTGATAGAAATTGGGAATGAAATTTCTTTCTCAAACTTGACAATGGCAGTTCTTCAAAGAACAAAAAAAAAAAAAAAAAAAAAAAAAAAACATTTGCAAAAAAAAAATTATCCACCTCAAATAAATAGAAAAGAATGTGTAATGGCTAACTATTCACTTGATCGTATGTCTTAGAAAACTTAATCCAATGGACAAGTCGTTCTAAATAAAACAAACTTGCCATTAAAAAAGCAAGTCTAAATAACAGGTTGTGTAACAGGCCATGATGAATTATTTATTGCCACTTTTCAAATTACCAACTTGGTAATTTGAAAAGCGGTAATCGTCGCTTTTGAAAAGCGGTTTGATCGTCTCTTTTGAAAAGCGGTTTGATCGTCGCTTTTGTGCTGAGAATTCCCAATAAAATCTTAAATAAATATCCTCTGAAGCAGTGAACAGCAGTCAAACGAATATCCTAGCAAATATCTTTGCTTGTATAATTGCAGGAAAATACGCGAAAAAGTTATATTTCAAACTAAGTAAAAGTTGTGTGAAATGCGCAATTTGCATTTAAAATGTTCTTTTGCAGGAGATTCCCGACTTCGGAGCCATCAGCAGCATCCTGTCGGATCTGAGGCTGGATAACAGCTGCCTCACCCAGCTGAGAGGCGACAACCTCAAGAACATGACGGAGCTGTATCTGCTCTCCTTAGTCAACAATTCCATCGAACACGTGGCGGAGGACGTCTTCCAGGTGAGGACACCATTACCACTCCCTATATCTTCTTTTTCATTCTTTTTGCAAGTTCGAAAGTTTCCCTCCGCCCTTTCATCTACTTTTTCTTCTGTACCAACTGTGCAAACAGGTCTTCCACCTCCTCTTTGTCGGCTGCATAAGTTAATCTTCCTTCTTCTTGTGTTGCAGAGATTCTTTTACCCCTCCCTGTTGATTGAGAAACGGGCCGAGAAAATCTTGCAAACACAGTAAAGTCATATATAAAGATTACATAACTAGAAATTTCGTACTCCAAATATCGCGGAATTTGAATTAAAAATGAATTATTTTGTAACCATGTGCGTTTACTTATTTACATTAATACACACACACATAATTATATATACTACTGTGCCCAAAAAGTAAGACAC
Source organism: Caerostris extrusa (assembly GCA_021605095.1). Lineage (NCBI taxonomy): Eukaryota > Metazoa > Arthropoda > Arachnida > Araneae > Araneidae > Caerostris > Caerostris extrusa. Next base: position 3,436 of record BPLR01000900.1, on the reverse strand, counting down.
GTTATTTTTTTTTTCAAAAACTCTTTATTTACTCAGAAATTTTTTCATTGCCTTCAAAGTAATCCCTTCCGGACACAATGCACTTATACTAACTTTTTTTCCAATCCTCAGTGCATGCTAAAAAGTCATCGGCAGGGATGGCCTTCAAAGCGCATAGCGACTCACGTTGAATCTCTTCAATCGAATCAAAACGGTGTGTCCCCGGAGTGGTCTTTTGAGTTTAGGGAATAGGAAGAAGTCGCACAGTGTGAATACGGTGGTTGTGGAACGATATGGGTCTCATTTTTTGTGAAAAAGTCACGAAGAATCAATGCAGTGTGAGCTGGAGCATTCAGTGTTTTCGGTACCAATCGATATTCCATCATCATTCATATTTCGGTACCAATCGATATTCCATCATCATTCATATTTCGGTACCTTTTGATATTCCAACATCATCAGCTAGGTCTCTAATTGTAAATCGACGGTTTGCAAGCACCAAACCTTTAATTTTTGGACGTGAGCTTCGTCGGTTGAGTTGGAAGGTCGACCTCTTCATCTTCAGCGCGTTCTTTGCCTTCTTTGAACTGTTTATAACACTTCTAAGCAATTCTTTCCGATAGAGGAATGCTCACCGAATGCTTTCTGCAACATTCTATACGTTTCCGCAATCAACATTTAATGCAAATTCTTTGCTCAAAGAATTCAGATTCACTTATGAATATCTTGAAGGCAAATTTCACACAGATGTCAAGGATAGTGCCAGCAATCTAAAAAAGAAATAACAATTTAAATTCCATATACCCCGTGAATTTTAAATGGAAAAATGGTCTAACATTTTGGGCACAGTAGTATATACATATATATGGGTGTGTAAAAATATACATAATTTTATTGATGTTTAAGCTTAATTAAGTTAGGTAGTGAAAGCACAAATTTTAATGCAAATTGTACACTGAGAATAATACTTTTGTTTGCATTTCATTAATTCGCACTCTTTTCCATTCTACATATTAATAGAGTACGTGTAAATGGGACTAATATTAACTAGATTATTATTAGTATTTTTAGATAGTACTATTGACGCTGTACTGAATTGCTACTACCAAATTGAGAAATTAAAAAATGCTAAAACAAGAAATAAACACGTTAACTTTAACACGTTTGTTTAAAACTATCGTTCAATGCGAATAAATAAATTGATCAAATAAAAATTTTCCTTTATACAAATTAAAAATATTTTGTTATTTTATTAAAAACAATGTATCGTATTTTAAAAATTTATAATCCGTGGGTGAAAGTTGCAGAAACGTGTTGGCCAAATTGAAGTTTTTGTAACGAGGACACCCTAAATGTATTCCAATCTGCTACTTGCAACTCTGTCTAGTAACATTGATAGGTAAAAGATATGAATGCAAAGAATTCCAAATGTTGTTCTGAAATAGTGTTCTATTGTGTCTCATATTTTAATACGTGTTCTGTTGACTTTAATTCCGAACCTCTTTGTGTAAAACAGCGCGCGTGTTTGTTAAATGTCTCAATAACAATTTTCTGTGTATTTTTTTGTACACAGGGCACAGAGAATGTGGTCGATTTTGACATCTCTCACAACCTACTGACCTTCCTACCTCCCTCCTGGAAACGCCTGGAGAAGTTGCGGCTCTCCTACAACCGGTTGCTGCACGTGGACCACCTCTTTTTTGGAACGAACCCATGGGTCAGTTATGTTTCCATAACTGTTCTTTGGAATGCGAATAAAAATAGATTTACTTTGTTGTAAGAATTATCGAAAGTATCCTTTACTTTTCTTATAAATCTTCATCTGTTCATGCAAAAACATCTATAACATGGGTTCGTATGGGAAACTGATTCAGGGATTGAACGTCGTGTTTCTATGTCCAGCTGAATGTTAATAAGTCCAAAACTGTACGTAAGTAAGACATTCTGGAAGTATCGTCGTGTAGGAATGTAGAAAGAGTTTAGTTCAGAGAGGCGGCGAATCCACGTACCGTGTAGATTGGAGAGGAGAGAGGAAGTTGGCCTGGAATCCTGTAGTGCGGGCCAGTTTCGGCTGTTCTATGGGAATCAGACGTAGTACTTGAGTATTCAAAAATTTATTTGAAAGGTCTGTGCAAGAAAAAAAAAAAGACATATATACAAGTGAAATTCAAAAGAAAGTTAAATAGTTTATTTTAATATGTCAGTTTATATGAAACTAAGGTTTAAGAAAAGTTCTACGGAATTTGGTTTGATTGTCGCTCTACGCTCATTATGTGCACACTTACGCAAACTAGGCCATGGCCTACAGTTTAAAGTGGATTCCGAACCCTTCACAAATAATAATAGTACGTTTCGTATCCATGCCAACGCCCTGATACGAAACGTATTAAAGAATGTAGATGAACTCAAAACGAATCTAAAGTACCCGAAAGTCATTTGCAGACAGATAACGTGAGTGCAGGACCCGGGTTTGAAGTTTAATGGAGACGGTGTTTGTACAACGCACTGTCACCAACGGACCCACAACCCTTGAGGACACAACTGGCGTCTTCACATTTGCCAGAAGCCTCAGTCACTTCCACTGCAAGTATCATGTCGCCTAATACTTTTACCTCAGGCCAGCTGCGGATAAGTTGGTGCTGTTAACGTCGTTCTGTTTCAATGGATCCATCCTTCCTTCCTTTGCTTCCCTGTTTCTTCCGCTGCACCTCAACTCTTTTCCTCGTTCCCCCAGCATATTGATATCATGTAATCTGCGCATACTCAGTCAGAGTGCTGCCTGTTTTTGTGACTAAATGAAGAGGGTTTGCCCATGGGGATTTCGATGGTCTTATAATGCAATTCAAAAAGCATAAATTTGTATTTTTAATATTTTAATTCTTAATCTTTCAAATCATAAATTTTAACTCTTAATTGTCCAGAATTTATGCTTTCAAGCCGAAATTTTATTTCTGTTTGGCTATTTCAATTGTTTTAGCATCTAATTGTTTTCCTATTGAAAAACCTGGATTTACGTTAGTAGTTATATAATGTCCAATATTTTAATTTAATATAGAAATTAGTAAAATGTTTCTTATTTTCGCATTAGAGGTTTTGTTATTTTTGGAAATTGTGCCAAAATATTAGAAGATTTATTACTTTTTGTTTAAGGAGCTCACATTTGATTCATCGGCTGACAATATAATTTCACCAATAACGCTCAGTTTATTTCAACTAACAATTAATTTTTTGTTTTTATCAATAAATTAAATCGGCTGACAAATCTGCACCCAAAATGTCTTTACTGACTTGGGCTATGATAAAAGGCCTTTGAAAATCACAGCAAAGTCCCAAATCAAAAGTTGAAATTTGTGTCCAAATCACGGAATATCAGTACCATTCACAACATAAAGTTTAAATCGATACTCACCATATAGTTACACTTGGATGGAATTAGACTTACATCCGCGTCACTGTC
>BPLR01000899.1:67500-81454 GCA_021605095.1 Caerostris extrusa | reverse complement strand
GCAGGCATTTAGTAGGGAATTGTAGAGAATGTCACGAGAGGTAGTAAGATATCTTCTTAAAGATGTTCTAATGCATCGGTATCTGGTATTAGTAGATAAAATTAAATATGAATAAATATAAATTTTATTCCTGCATAAAGGTATTTATGCTGCTCTAACAGGTTTGTGGTTCATCAAGCTCTAGGTCATTTTGTGCACTTTGGGCTAATTAGACCGGGACCTACAGCTTAAAAGGATTTATAATTCTGGCATTTGGCCTAAGAAATTAGTGAAGTGTGTTGCTTTGACATCACAAGAAGACCAACATTACTTTGTTAAGTCAATCAAGTTGTTCCCAATCAATCCTTGGTTCCAATCATTGTTTCCCGGTATTATTGCAACTTTTTCTGCTTTTACACTTCATTGAATGGTCTTCCAGATTACAGAATAATCTTCCAGCATGCAAGAACACTGCTGGTGATTTATATCCACATTTCACAAGAAGACCACTACTTTGGTAAGCCAACGTTTCAAAGCATTGAAATTCAAATCATATTTTTAATTCGTTTCCGACTAAGGTAGATGCCTTCATCAATGAGAGTACGGACGAATGCAGATGGCACATTGAAGAACACTTTTTTTATGGTTTATATCTAAATATCACAAGGAGACCACTAATTGTTATATCAAACGTTGTTCCCAATCAAGGGCCTGACTGGCCGAGTGGTTAGCGCTCTGGCGCTAGGTACCACAGGTTTCGAGTTCGAGTCCGGCGGTGCCATGGGATGTTTGTAGTGATCTTCGAATCCACTTTAAACTGTAGTTCCAGGTCTAATATGACCGTAGAGCGTGGGGGGGCATTGTTACTCCGCGTCCGTGACTTATCTTCAAGTTACACGCGCCCCTGGGTAATGCAAAGTGAGTACGTCTGTGCAGCGCTGCCTTAAGGCATCCAAGACCAAGATGTCTAAGTGTTTGTCAGCTGCATTAGAAAGAAAGAAAAACGTTACTTGGTCCCAATCGTTGCCTCAGGTGGTATTATTGCATTTTTTCCCTCTTTTTACACTTCATTGAATGGTCTTCTAGCTAAAGGTAAAAATAATTACCTTATGTAAATACGAAAATGCCCCAGATTTGATGCCCAGCTTCTAAATGATCTCTAGGACGCAAAACGAACTCAACGGGCTCAACGGGCTACTTCAAAGCATTGAAATTCAAATCATATTTTTAATTCATTTTCATTAACTGAGGTAGACTGCCTTGATCAGCGAGAATATTGACGAAGGCAGATAGCACTTTTTGAAGAGCACTTATGTTTCATAGCTGGATTTTCCCCATTTAGTGCAATTAAGTATTCTTAGATCACCCTAGATTTCAGAAAATCTCTTGTTTTCATATTTTGTTACATGAAAATAACAATAACAATAATAAGACACAAAAATAACAATTAATAAAGAAGATATAATGGAAAGTCTTTTTTTTTTGTCTCTGTGTATCAAAGCGACCAACACATCAGAATTCAAACCGCCCCGAATATAAATAACAAATCATGATATAATGCAATTAATATTCTGAATTATAATAAATTTTAAGATAAAAGTTGGCTGTGCAAGAAGTTAACCGAAATGCAAAATACGCCTAAGAGTATAACAGAAAGAACATTATTCGCCGTTATAAAAAAATCAACTGAAGGGTCAGGTGACAAAGTGGCTAGAGCTCTGGCTGGCTCCAAGTTTCGGGTTCGAGACCCGGTGGTGTCATGGATGTATCTAGTGGTTCGAATAAATTTTAAATCGTAGGTCCCGGTCTAATAAGATCATAGAGCTCCTCGTAGCGCCCATAGCATATCTACACGTGCCCCTGGTAGCGCTAAATGAGTAACAGTGGTGCAGCCTTTGGCTATTGCATAAAGATTCCTCACTGTTTTGCCAGAAGCTGCAGTAGAAACAACAAAAATCATTCGCGAGTAATTTTTCTTGTCAAATAGGAAAAATTTTATATACAAACAAGGTCAATAGTTTGATCATTTTTGTTCTAGTAAAATCAATCGCGACAACTTCTGACGAAGAAATCTACATCTAACAAAACTTTTACCAACAATAGAATGGACAGACAACAACTGTTTAATTTCCCAGCCAAAATACTATCAGTTCCGGTTAAACCTATTGCAATTAAATTATGATTAACTTTTTATCTATCAATCTCAAATACCAAAAAAAATTATATAACAATGTGATTTATTCAGAAAGACGTTTTCAAAGGTCGCAATGTTGTCCACACACACTTTAAATTTCTAACAGTCCCTCTAATTGAGAAGAAAGTTTCAAAACTCTCAGAACAAAGATTCTATTTGGGATGGAAGAAAGAATGGCCCGCTGGAAATGGGGCATAAAAAAGTGTTCTTTTTCTCGATGCATCGATTCCAAAAGTGAGGCTTCTTTTGTGCCCCTGCTACCCCAAGAAGGTCGAACCGGGTACAAGTAGCTTCTTGGCAGCCTCCAAAGAGCCCGGCCCACTTTTCATTAATCACTCTCCTCGCCTCTCCCGGGGGCGCAGATTGCCATGCTGCACGCCCCCCCCAAGAGTCGGGCTTTATCGCAGAACATCGAAACAGGCAAAAGATAATCTGGGAACAGAGACACCTTTGCCCCCCTTCTTCATCCGGAGGGCATTTCATTAAAAATTTGCTACAAGCGAGTAAATACATTTGTTGGATAAAGCATGGAATTGAGATAAGGTTCTACGTCTGCTCTATGTTAATCTGCGTTGTCTTGATTGATAAGTTTTGAGTGAAATCTTGAAACCATTGCCCTTATAGTTTTATCCTTCATCAAAAACTCATCTTATCATGATGTTTCTGTAGAGTAGCTCTTATTTTTTTACGAGAAATAATGATGAATTGAATGTGTTTCAGTTAAGGAGGTTCACTAATGGTTTCAATACCAAATATTTAGAATGAGTCCTTTTGAAACTGAAACGGGATTGGTTTGGTTTGTCGCTCTATGGTCATATTCAGCTCACTAAACAGACCGGGACCTACAGTTTACAGGACCTACAGGAACGTGGATTCCGAACCACCAACAAACATCCATGCCACCGCCAGGATTCGAACCTAAAGCCTTCGCTACCAACGGCCAGAGCGCTAATTGTTGGCCATCAGGCCGCTACTGAAATGGGGGAATATAACACATTCAACTTCATTCAGAGTGTACTAGTAAAAAAACTGATACATATACATTACAATCATATTGCGCCACCATAGTTTAAAATGTAACATTTCAATGGATGATGGATGTCTCGTAGAAAGTGTGCACGCTCCATGAATCCAAATTATCCAGTGAATAAAGATCGCGTCCTACTTCAGGGTTAAATACGAGTACGATTCTGAAGCGTTGTGCCTCAGTTTCAAAAACCATAAGAGCAAACCTCAAGGTTAAAAGAAGAACTATTTTAAAACTTTTGTAACTTTATTTAAAAAACATTATTAGTTACGTTATTTTTCATCAATAGCATTGTTGTCGCTAGACAAATTCGGTAGCATTTGGGAATTGATCTCAATTTCTAATATCACGAGAACTGATAGTCATTATCGTTTACTCGTAACTAAACTTACTCATCTTATAGGTACTTAAGGTTTAAGATTACATGTTTCTTCCTCTGACAAAATGTTCAATAATAGAGACATTGCAGTAGGGTACTGGAATATCCTATTGCTTGGCAGATAACACCCTAATTTGTTGCTCAATACAGCCCAACAAAGAAAAGAAGTTAGAATGTTTGAAGCCCAACAACTGGTCTGAACTTTTATTCTAGAGCCACACTTATTCTGGGACTGGAAAAGTCGTCCCTTGCGCTAGTGAAGAGGAATCAGATTTCTTATTTCTTATAACTCAAACTTCAAGAGTGTTCCTTTTCCATATTTTAGGTGGTGTCCTAAGTATTCTGGGTCCATTTTAACATATTCTATAGTAAAGGGGGGTTGAATCAGTAACATCATATTTACATAGTATAACATGAACAGTTCTTGGCGGTTCTTGAAGGGACAATCAAGGACCTATTAAGAATATCTTCATAAGTTATTGTCTTCATTTTAGAAATCAAAAGAAAATAACCTCCCGGGGAGAATTTTGAAGCTAATAATTAAATCTGTGTGGTACACTCCATCACCATTAATCTTGTGTTTAATAACCCTATACTTTCGTTTGTGATTACATGTTTCAATGCAAACATGATCTGTGTGTTATATGTATCCGAATGTGCATACAGAAAAGGAAACTCTAAAATTAACTTTGTTTATGCTCAAAATGGGTAAGAAAATAATTCAACTGATCTGAAAAAAAAAGAAAAAAAAAGCATGAAAAGAAAAAAAGATGATCAAGAAAAAAAGTATGAAACCCATTAAGTATGAAACTAGATACTAAGTATGAGAAAGACATTAAATATGTTGTTGTTGTTTCTTATCCCACTTTAGCTGGCCAAGCCCATTAGCCCATACGTACTCATGATTGAAGCGGAAGGAAGCAGCTTCTGTACTGTGATGGAGCACCCCCGTAGGTAGAAGTCTGACTTTAGCTCCGTTCTCTTTTACAGTCATAGGAGACCGGGACCTACGGCTTAAAGTGGGTTCCGTAACACTACAAACATCCATGGCACCGCCGCCGGCATTCGAACCCGAAACCTGTGGCACCGAGCGACCGAGCGCTAGACACTCGGCCATTCAGGTCCCGAATTTCGGGTTCGAATCCATCGGCACGCGGATGTTTGTAGTGGGTCACCCACCGCAAGTACTGGCCGCGCCCAATGCTGCTTGACTTCGGTGATCTAACGAGAACCGATATATTCAGCATGGTATGGCCGTTGGCACATTCAATCAGTATGAAAGCCTTAATTGCCCCTCCTGGTGACAGCATTTGTATACAGTAGAAGACATGCAATTATGAACCCTGTGTCCTGGGTAACGTTGAATCTACTTATTCTCTCCATTGTAGATAACAAATAGATTCAACCTCAAAATGATTCAAAACTCAATCGAATTTCCGCAAAATGACAAGTCTCTCAAGAAAAAAAAAAATCCCTTGTTTACGGCCTGATTTCTAGAAAAGCACTTAAAGTTCTTTTGGTAGTGTGTACACTTTAATTTTGTCAAAGCAGATTTTTTTCCCCAATTTTAACTGTAACTGTAAACAAAAGAAGGGAGAGAGATAACAGGGAGGCAACCCAACTTGGCGAGTGCCTAAAGTATGCTCACCACTTCAGATTCATGGATTATTGATGTGTTCATAGCATGAGTTTTGGATTGGATATTGGTTGTTTACTATGTCTCGCTGTAGAGTGTTTCATGCTACTTTGATTTCTTTTGGTTTGAGTCTTGGTTTATTTTCCCGTTTCACGATATTTGTTTTGGGGTTTTCAAAAACCAAAGTTTGCAACTCAAACAAGAGAAGACACTACTTATTATTGATGCTTTTTTTAAGATGAAAACATGAGGCATCTTTCTATTTTATGTATTACAGTTTGTTTGAAAAGGTATCGAAAAAGGATCTTTCCGATAAATATAATTTATTTTTAAACAAAATATTTTTTTAAATAGAAAATTGTAAAAGATTTTAACATGATATTCATATTAAAATTTGAAAATAAATTTTTCTATAAATATATACTTTGATAACAATTTATTTATTATTGTAATTATTTATTGTTATAAGCCAACGGCCATACCATGCTGAATATACCGGTTCTCGTAAGATCACCGAAGTCAAGCAGCATTGGGCGCGGCCAGTACTGGAGGTGGGTGACCACCTGGGAATCACCGCGTGCCGATGGCATTCACAAATTTGGGACCTGAATGGCCGAGTGTCTAGCACTTGGGGCCACAGGTTTCGGGGTCGAGTCCCGGCGGTGTCATGGATGTTTGTAGTGGTTCGGAATACACTTTATGCCGTAGGTCCCGGTCTCCTATGACTGTAAGAGCGCCACGGAGCCAAAAAGTCAGACTTCTACCTACGGGTGCTCCTTCACAACAGAAGCTGCTTCCTTCCCCTTCAATCATGAGTACGTATGAGCTCGTGGGCTTGGCCAGCTAAGTGGGATGAAACAACAAACAAACAGGAGACATGTAATTATGAACCCTGTGTCCTGGGTAACGTTGAATCTACTTGTTATCTGCCATTGTAGATAACAAATAGATTCAACCTCAAAATGATTCAAAACTCAATCGAATTTCCGCAAAATGACAAGTCTCTCAAGAAAAAAATCCCTTGTTTACGGCCTTATTTCTAGAAAAGCACTTAAAGTTCTTTTTGGTAGTGTGTACACTTTAATTTTGTCAAAGCAGATTTTTTTCCCAATTTTAACTGTAACTGTAAACAAAAGAAGGAAGAGAGATAACGGAAAGCAGCCCAACTTGGCGAGTGCCTAAAGTATGCTCACCACTTCAGATTCATGGATTATTGATGTGTTCATAACATGAGTTTCGGATCGGATATTGGTTGCTTACTATGTCTCGCTGTAAAGTGTTTCATGCTACTTTGGTTTCTTTCGGTTTGAGTCTTGGTTTATTTTCCCGTTTCACGATATTTGTTTTGGGGTTTTCAGAAAACCAAGGATTGCAACTCAAACAAGATAAGACACTACTTATTATTGATGCTTTTTTAAGAAAAAGAAAACATGAGTGCATCTTTCTATTGTATGTATTACAGTTTGTTTGAAAAGATATCCAAAAAAAGATGTTTCCAATAAACATCATTCATTATATGAAATAGAATATATTTATTTTTAAAATATATATATATTTTTAAAAACAAAAAATATTTCTGATTGCAAAAGGATTATTGAAAATTTTAGTACTATATTCATAGTAAAATTTGATAAGAAATTTCTTTTATGAATAAACAGAATTATTTTTTTATCAAAATTTTTTCATGACTTTATCGGAATTGAAATAAAATTAAAATACTATTCTTGAGAAATGTTGAATGCTATGCGAAATGTATGACGCAAAATTAATGTGGTTGCAAAATAATTTTGAATTATATATATATAATGTTAATTAAACTTGTTTTTCACTCTTTTCCTGCAAACGTGGATCACATTAATTGAATATTTCATTCAATATCATTGTTTTTTGTATATAAAGATGAATTTGGACATGAGTGCATATGTATCGGAACATTAAATTTTCAGATGTGTTTAATTATTTTCTATCAAAATAGTGAAATAGTTGAATTATTTCTATCTTCAACTAATTTTATTTCCCAGTACATTGATATCCTACAAAACGAAATACAAAAACATTTCTTTATTTAATACTACTTATTCTTTATTTAATACTACTTATTTAATACTAAATGAATATTTCTTTTTCAATTATTTTTTTAGGATTTTTTTACTGTTGAAATTGCCAGATAAACAGAAAGATGCATTGTACCTATGACAGAAGTGGTTTAGTTGCTAACAAAACAGGGCCTTCAGTAAAGAACAGAGAGTTTCTTTTTCTTTTGATGCATTGATCCACACTTGACCGAGTTCCTCTTGACAACATATTATAAGCTAAAGCAATATCATATCACGATACGTGTTAGTGGAAGTAATATTCACAGGACAGCAGGGCGTGGTCTTTTTCAAAACCAGTCAAAAATTGACATGCCTTCCATAGGTTGGGATTGTTTTTCCTCGAGTAGCATAGTTAATTTGAACATACTACAAATAAATAATAATTGCCATTCGTCGCAGTTTTGACAACTCACCAAGGTAAACATCCTGTAAACTTTTTGACAAATATGACAGGTCTATGTGTATATTTTAATTTAGATTAATTATTTATTCACTCTCTTAAAGTATACATTTCAATCAAATAAACTAACTAGTGATCAAAACACTTCGTGCTAAAGAGAGCAGTTATTGCCAGATATCGATCTTCAGAAGCATTTATCATTCCAACCATTCATTTACAACAGTTCCTTCGTTTTGAAGTTGTTTCCACAACGTAGCGACTGTCTGTTTTGAAATATTCATACATCTGGCTGCTTCCTTGATTAGCTGCCTTGCTTCTAGACGGCCCATGAGTTGCTACTTTGCAGATTCATTCAAATGTTTTTTTGTAGTCATAACAAATTGAGTCTTTACACACTGAAATCAAACACTGTGTTGCAAAAATTCACTTAAATGATTGATGGATGAATTCTATTGAAGCTATTTAGCCCCTGGGGGCTCCATCTCCGATAGGACAGGGTAAATACAGTTGAAACAATGAAAATTGCCCAGAATATATTTATAAATATAATAATAAAAATTTAATTGATAATCATAACCAAATAAAAATTAAAATTAAAATTAAAATAAAATTTTCGCGGACGTCTTAAATCATTATTGGGAGCATAAGAGTCAATCTCCTGAATTGCAGTATTTTCATGATTAGCAAGCGTGTCAAAAATTTAACAGAGATGTTTTTAAGAAAATCTTTTAATGAAGGAATGTTAATAGCTTTATAGATATCAGAATTTCGCATGAACCATTTAGCAGAGGTAATTTGGCGGATAGTGATATTTTATAACGTTTCAAGTGTTTTTCAATTAGATTTAGCTGCATAGCACCAGATCGGGCAAGCGTATGTGAGAGTTGGGCGAAACATAGCCGTATAAAGAAGAATTTTGTTATCTCTGGTCATGGTAGAATTTCTATTTATAAGTGGGTAGAGTTTTCTGAAGGCAATACGAAATTTAGTTTTGGTGTGCAGAAAATGTGGTTTCCAAGTTAAATGCTGATCCAGTATAACTTCTAAATATTTAGTTTGACTATTCCAAGGGATAATAGTATTATTGATCTTAATCACAGGTTTTTTTACGTTTATTTCAATGGAGAATAAAACAGCTTCCGTTTTATCTACGTTTAAAGAAATTTTACATTTAATGAACCAGTTATTGAGAATTTTAAAGTGATTTATGAGGGTTATAAATTCACTTAAATATTTATTTACTTTGCCCTTTTTATACAGCGCTGGATAACGTAAGACTTGATTTGCATATCAGAAACCGTTTGATTGCTTTTGGTTGAATAATGCTAATTAAATTTGTTTTTCATACATTACCTGCAAACATGGATCCCATTGATTGGATATTTTATGGAATAGTATTATTTTTCGGTATGTAAAGATAAATTTGGATATATGTGTTTATGCATTGAAACATTAAATTTCAGATATGTTAAATTATTTTCTATCAAAATGGTGAAAAAGCTGAACTTTTTCATCTTCAACTCATTTTACTTCACACTACATTGATATTCTGTAAAACGTAACACAAAGCATTTCTTTATTTAATATTATTTCTGTTTCTAATTTTAAATGAATTTTTTTAAAAATCTTTTTGCAATTATTTTTCTGATTTTTATTGTTGAAGTTGGCAGTTATGCATAAAAATACGTTGTGCCTATAAGTGGTTTAAGTGGTGGTTTAGTTGCCAACAAAGCAAGGCTTCAGGAAATACCAGAAAGTTTATTTTTCTTTTGATGCATTGATCCACACTTGAGTGAAATCCTCTTGACATCCTATTATAAGCTAAAGCGGTATCATATCACGATACGTGTCAGTGGAAGTAGTATTCATAGGACAGGAGGGTGTGGTCTTTTTTGAAACCAGTCAAAAATTGACATGCTGTCCATAGCTTGAGATTGTTTTTGCTCGAGTAGCAAAGCTAATTACGAAACACTACAAATAAATAATAACTTCCATTCATTGCAGTGACAACTCATCAAGTTTTTACGCCTTTAAAAGTTTTGAAAGATCTGACAAGTAATGAGGAGAGGTCCATGGATATATTCTCATTTAGATTAATTATTTATTCACACTCTTAAAATATGCATTTGAATCAAATACATTTTTCCAAATAAACATATGATGAATATAATCTGGCGCTCGGTACCACAGATTTCGGGTTCGACTCCCGGCGGTGCCATGGATGTTTGTAGTGGTTCTGAATTCACTTTAAATCGTAGGTTCCGGTACTAATAGGATCGTAGAGCGTTTCAGGGGCATTGTGACTCCGCGTCCGTAGCTTATCTTCAAGCTACACACGTCCCCTGGGTAATGCAAAGTGAGTAACGTCTGTGCAGCGCTTGCCTTAAGGCATCCAAGACAAAGCTGTCTAAGTGTTTGTCAGCTGCATTAGAAAGAAAAAAATATAAAGGCAACATGTAATTAAAAACTTATTTTATTACTTATCTAATTTTATCTGTAACCAAACATATGAAATACATTTACATTACATAATAATTGGCAACTTTCAATCAAAAAAATTTTAACGAAATGAATTAAAAGGATAAACGCATTCATAAGCAAATGAAAAATTTTTAAAAAAAAAAAACCATCGTTTTCTTTTTATGATAATATTTATAGGGAATTAAGATCGACTGACTGTACTTCTAAAATGGATAAGGTTCCTTAATCAATATTTATTAATAATGATTCGTCAATAAAAATTCATGAAAAATATAAATGAGAATCAAACCCAATTTAAAGGGTAAGTCAAACAACTATCAAAAGAAAAACGTTCATCAATATTCACCAAAACATCAGCCAACCTAAACGCTGGCTGATAATGGTAACACTAAGCTAAGAGCAGGAGCAAAAGCAGCCATTTCTGCATGGAAACGTTAGTTGTTTATAGTTTAATTTACCCATTAAATTGGGTTTACTAATATTGAAGAATTGTGTTGTTGTTGTTATTGTTTCTTATCCCACTTTGCTGGCCTAGCCCACGAGCCCATACGTGATTGAAGGGGAAGGAAGCAGCTTCTGTTGTGACGGAGCACCCGTAGTAGAAGTCTGACTTTGGCTCCGTGACGCTCTTACAGTCATAGGAGACCGGGACCTACGACTTAAAGTGGATTCCGAACCACTACAAATATCCATGGCACTGCCGGGATTCGAACCCGAAACCTGTAGCACCGAGCGCCAGAACACTAGACACTCGGCCATTCAGGCCCCAAATTTGTGAATGTCAACGGCACGCGGTGTTCCCAGGTGGTCACCCACCCAAGTACTGACCGCGCCCAATGATGCTTGACTTCGGTGATCTAACGAGAGCCGGTATATTCAACATGGTATGGCCGTTGGCGAAGAATTGTTATTGATCTTATTGATGAATCATTATCTATAATTATTATCCTTTTTCGAAGTACTGTCAATCGATCATAACTTTTTATAAGCTTAATATAAATTAATTCTGTTAGTTTTTGTGACATATTTTATGCAAATATCTGAAAATTATATATAAAAAAAGGAAAGCATATTCATATTCATTTAATGTATTCATAACTTATCGAACAATTAATGACTGAAAGATCTTTTTTCATCAAATTATCGAAAAATAATAATTTTTTTATTTACTTTCAATTTTATTTGCACTTATCTTTTAATTCATTATTATAGTTTCAAAATTATTTGTTTCTTACTTCTGCAAAAAATACTAGATTATCATAAATGAAGAATATTTCAAGCCTAAGTTTTTTTTTTTAAAAAACTAAAAGTTTTAAAAAGCAGTTTACTAAAAAGAAATTCCAGTTTTTTTTTAATTTAATTTTCTTCTTATTTTTGTTTCTTAGTTTAATTTAAAGAACACACTTTGATGGAAATAAAGAAACAAAAATATCCGTGAAACGACTTTCTTTGTTTAAAGCAAAAAAAAAAAAAAAAAAAGTGATATTTCACGCTTTTATACTTTTATTGTTAGAAGTATCATGAAAATTAATAAAAAAAAGTGAGAAATATGTTTTTTTAAATATACTTTTTATTCTGTGATTTATCGGAAAAAGATAAATTACTTCATTATATTTACTGTTTGCAGTCAATATTTGACAATCGTTTGAAATCACCATTTTTTTATTATCTTAGTAAACCATATCTTTTATGTTGAAAACACAATCTTCAGTTTCTGTTAGCTTGAATATTTTACGTCATTCCTTCACATTGCACGAACATTGAGTTTATTTATGTTTTAACGATAGAATTTATGTTTAATGATAGAATTACCTAGATTTTTCTTCTTCATATGCCAAAACAAAATTAGTTTATAAATTAATGCTTGACAGGAAGTATGAATCAATGTGCCTGTTGATAAAATAAGGTGATTTTTGAAGACAAATTTATCTCTGCTAATAGACTTTTCTGAAGTTGCGTGCTGCTTAAAATAACGGGCGGAATTTTTTTCTAAGGAATACCTTAAGAAAATTGGGTCTTGAAATAAAATAATAGAATTGTGTATTGTGATAAATAATGTTGTGGTTTGAGGAAATGAATAAGATTTATTTTCGTATTTCTATAGTTATTATTCTTGTAATATATTTTCTCACGAGAAGAGTTTTGACATTTCATTCCCAGGAGAGAGGATTGTATGTTATTTGACAAATATGTAATAAACTAATCACTCAAATTTGACAGCAGAGGAGCTTTATTGTCTGTAGTTATATTACATGGGGCATGATGGCCGAGTGACTATCGCTCTGGCTCTCGGTGCCGCAAGTTTAGGGTTCAAGTCCCGGCGGTGCCATGGATGTTTATAGTGGTTCAGAATCCACTTAAGCCGTAGGTCCCGGTCTAATATGGCTGTATAGTGTTGGGCATGGGATGGATAACCCTACCCAGTAAAAAGAAAAACATATCTCGTTCTCGAAATCTGCCAGCGGGCAGACGGCCTTGGCCCACAATGGGGCTGTTGCGTCAATGATGATGATATTACTTGCAACTAGTGTTTCGTACTAATGAGAACTACCTGTCACTCATATCTGAAAGCAGGTGTTTGATATCATGTGTAATGTGACTCAGGAAATTTGTTAATGTCTGTGTAACCTTCACAGGTAAAAAAAAAAAATTACAGATTCAATATCACCCAGTTTGTATACTTTGAGTTGTTTCATCGTAATGAGTGATAGACCCCGAGCTGAGAAATGTCTACTCCAATGAGAAGTGAGGGAAACTGACTATTGACTAATTGTCTTAAAAGGAGAATTTTAGTGAAGGAAGAGAGTTTTACGACGAGTCGACCAGAAGTGTTGTTTTTGAAGAAGTGACTGAACAGGCCGGACTCCTGTTTACAAAATCAGCCCCTTGTGGTTTTGTGTATCACGCCGTGTGATGATTAAGGTCTGCTGCAGACCGAGTGCATTAGATTCGTCGTAGACACGAGAACTCTGAAAAATCTCCATCCTTGGAGTGAAGAGCACTTGTGAATCAAATTATCTTTAGGTTTCATTTTTTGGAGAGTTCCCTATATATGCATATAATGCTTGTAAATAAAAATTAAAGTGTTCCCATGGACGAAAAAGTGTCCCTCTCCTTGAAGCCGTTATACACTCAAGATCCAAAACATTATGACCACCCCTACATTTTGCAATGAACTCGCCTGGATGACGTGGAAGGCACGTGATCAGGTGGAAGTGGTATTTAACTGGTATTAAGTGGTGGTATTAATCCATGCCAAGGCGGGTTGAAGCTGTGTTGCGCGCCAAGGTGGGCCAACTCGTTATTGACAGGTGGTCATAATGTTTTGGCTCTTGAGTGTAGATCTAGTATAGACAGAGATTAAAAGGGGAAATAATTTACTTTCCACACTAACAATCTTCGTTGACCGAATTCTAAAATTTCTGGTTTCGACTAATCATATTTTCGCAGATTCAAATAATTTATTCTTGCTATTAATATTAAAAAACTGCAATATGTTGAATAGTTTTATCCATTGAATTTATTAATTCTATACTATTTAACACAACTGCAAATATATTGTTTAAAACAAACTATCTAAAATAACGCTACTAGCTTATTATGTTTCATTTATTAAAAAAATTATATATTTACATCATTTCTTCTTAAGCTGTTAATAGTTTCAATATTACTCAACACAATCTGAATTTAGCTAGTGCACAATAAAATCCAACAAGTTTTCTGAATTAAATAAAAATATTTAGATATGAGTCTACTGAATTA